>VBRH01000995.1:10620-24990 GCA_014578085.1 Cardamine resedifolia | reverse complement strand
AAATATTGATTTAAAGTTAAGTAAATATTGATTTTATAAGATATGACCAAATAATGTAAAGGTATTATGGAGTAAAATGAGTTGGTTCTCTCACGCCATTCCAAGCTACTTTTTAATTGCTTGGCTGGCAAGTAGAGATCGACTTTCTATTGGGTCAAGAATGAGGCAATGGGGCCAGCCTTAACCATGTTTGGTTAACCAAACAAATCTTGGGACCACATCTTCTTCGCGTGCCCACACACAATTATGATATGGTATGAGCTTAGTTACAAGTTGACGGGACGGAAAAGAAACCCAGATTGGAATAAAACTCTCTGATGCGTTAGTCTTTCCCATTTTCATACTCTTGATAGAGTGTTGATCAAATTGATGTTTGAAGCCTCTATCTATCATATTTGGAGGGAAATAAATGGTAGAAGACATGAGAACAATCCTCATCGCCCAAGCCAGCTGATTCAAGCCATAACCAAGATTTTATGACACAAGTTAACATTTTTATTCTCTTTTTAAATATAAATAATTTTAAAATCAAAACATCATCCTCTTTTTTATTTAGATTTAAATATATTATATCAAAATTAAAGCAAATTATATCTCTCTCGCGAGACTTTACACACATATTGTTTTTATATTTTTATCATCATTCAATGTAAACTATTAACATGAAATTATTTCATCACAAAAATATGAACTGTATAAAATAATATTACACTTTTTTGTCTCTATTTTTCCCTCACGTAAAACTTAATAATTTTATCACCCACTGCCATGTGTCACTTTCTCAATTTAACATTTTTATTCTCTCTTTAACTATCATGAATTTAAAAATCTAAACATCATCATTTTTATTTAGATTTAATATATTATATCTAAACTAAAACAAATTATATCTCTTTCGTGAGACCTTACACACATTTTTTATATTTTTCTCATCATTCAAAGTAAAATATTAACATAAAATTATTTTATCACAAAATAATATGAACTATATAAAGTATTATGATACTTTGTTTTGTCTCTATGTTTTTCCTCACATAAAACTTAATAATTCCATCACCTTATTTTAGAATTTTTATATGATAAACCATATATATAAAAGAATGATATCAAGTTAGTTCACAATGCCACTATTGAATATTTTATCTAAAAACAAATAAATTTATAACTCCATTTTTCAGCCACATAAAATTTTATGCAGATTCTATCAAATTCAATTAGATTGATTAGATTTTATCTACAAATGATTAGAATGATTGTCTTCTAATAAAATTACCCTCACAATTGTACTATTATTTTGACTTGGTGACCAACATTTGTAACTCCTTTACTTACTTACATTATTTTCACATATGTCAATAATTATTACATATTAAATCTCTTACATATAAAATCTCTTACTCTATTTATTTTTAAAATGTAACGTCTACTTAATTCTCATAATATAAATATTCATTTCTCACCCTTTTCCATCATATCTTTAAATTTAATTTTTTTTTTATTCTTCATAAGTTGTTTTCTAATTAAAAGTTACATATAACAAATATTTTGATGGCTACTAAAATATTTTATAGATTACCAATTGAGTTTCAGAAGCTATGAAGTTTCAACATCCTCAAAACAAACCAAAAATAGAAGCTTTGATTATGATATAAGATTCAGAATTTGAATTACAAAAGCACTTATAATACACCTCGAAAATGTCCCAGGAAGACAGTACTAGTTCAGTTCTGCGCCCTTTGGTGAAGTTTTGCTCAACTGCCATCTTCAGAAGAAAAATTTTGAGTTAAAAGGAGTAAAAGTCGTGAAAAAAAATAATACTTAGAAGATATGTTAACTTAGCATACTGTAAAGAACCGAGCAGCCATGTCAATCACATCATCTCTCTCATCACCAATTCCCAAGGCATCTCTCAAATTAATAAACTCATCTCTACCTACAACAAAATAAAAAAGGGTCTATCAGAGCAAACAAAGGGTCAAACTTGCACAACGGCAAAGAGTCTAATTTTTCAAACTCAAAAGGATGGAAAATACAGAGTAAGCAGTTAGGCTAAAATATGAGCAAATGAATGTATGCAAACTGGTAAATGATAAGATCAAATCAAACATAAACGAAAGCTGAAGACTAGATGTATCAATTGCACTATTTAGACCAAAAGTAAACAGAAATTTCGTATACCAAAAAACAAAAGACATACCTATTCTAATTCTCCTTTCACGTGAGCTTGAAATGCCACTCTGAACACTCCTCACTATGTTACCTGACGCTTGGCTTTGCAGGCACACAAGAGAGGATAAGCCTTTGGTAACTTTTGTGTAGTTTTGACATTTTATATAATCTGGTCATAACAAAGTCTCAGCCTGACTCAAAAATATCATATAAATGGCACGAGTCATATCTAATTTACTCACTAGACTATATATAAACCTGAAAAAAAAGTTCATACAACTTGCTTCAAGAATATCCAAAATCAGACATTTTGATCATAATATAAAATTATCAAATCCCTCTAATCTTGCATCTATGGACCACAAAAACGCAATAAAATTTGAATCAATTTCTAACTCGAAAGAAGAGGAGCTTCAAACATACATGTCCAGCCGCATTCTTAACGAATGTAACTTCAGTAGAAAAGTTGAAATTTTCCAATATCTTCCCACATAAATTACATGCCCTAAGAAAGAAAAAAAAAACAGAAAAGTGAAATTGATAATTCGGAGTTAGAAAACACAAATCCAGAATCAGTTGAAAAAAATAAAAGACTTACAATGCACCATCATAAGGTCGTATTCCGGGAACGTTCTTCCCACAATGGTTACACCACACCATAGCTCTCAGTCACGAAGCACCGTTTATGGCAAATCAATGAGCTTTGAGAGACGAACCAAAACAAGCTTCAGATTTTTTTTTAAAAAGACAGTTTTTGTTTTATTCGTTGAGATTAGGGCTTTTATTTTCTTTTAAAATGGGCCTTGGCCCGTAAAATAAAAAATTGTGAACCGGCGCCGTTTTATTTGTTTATTTTGATAATTAAAACGTCGTCGTGTGAATGTTGAGGTACGGCATTTATGTCATAATTTAAGGCTGCTATATGAATGTTGAGAGTGCGCGTGGGGCAAAGTAGACAAAAAAAATGGCTAAATATTTTCGTTGTCAATGTCAATGTCAGCGAAACAAAATTGGGTTTTTTCTTAGTTTGGTGATTATCGTTTGCTATTTACTCAATTTTCAATAATTTAAAAGATTATCATTTTGATTTTTGGGTGCATGATCTGTTTTGTAATATTTTCTCTTGGTACAAATTGTATAGTCTTCTTTAATTTTGTTTTGATGATATACTTTTATTTGATTTCATACTGCTTTTTGCAAGCTTTAATATAAATGAAAATTTTGATGCATCCACTGATATGTTTTAGTAAGATGAAATTTATGGTATTGGTATCCACTTATAAGAAATTTAGTAGCTGAAATCAATGGACTCAAATAGATAATAAAATGAGTGAATTAATAGATAAGGATTAGATTCTCTCAGTAAAACCGAAAGTCACATATTACATTGAAAAAAAGTTCACAGATGCATATACCGACATGACTAACATTATTAAAGCATAAAGCGACAAAATACATACAGAAACGTGACTAACATTATTAAGGAATATTAGTGGGTTAGTGGGTTACTTGAGGATATGGGTTCGAGTCTTGATGATAATGTAATTCTTAAGGAATATAGGTTACTTATTAACATATCGTGGAGATCTAGCTTCGAGCCTTTAAGCGGAAGAGAAAGAAAATCAGGCGACACCCTTGGAGACAAATTGACGCAACTCCGATCTCCTTTTCTGGTGAGCGGTGGCTCTCACCGCCGCCGAAAAAAGGACCATGGTGTCCCGCTTCATTCTCTCGGCTACTAGTTCTTCAAGCTTCTAAGGCGATGGCGCTAAATATGGGTTTGGCTCTGCTCAATTTTAGTTTGGTGGCGACGATGTGGTTCGTCTGGCTCGTTCTCGGTCTTTTAGAGCTTCTCTCGTCCTCCCTTTACTTGAAGCTTGAGGACAGTTTCATGTGTTGGGTCCGTTCTGAGTCTTGCTCTGGTTCCGTCTCGGCGATTCGACTCGTCTCTTCCTCTAAAGTTGGTTCCTGCTCGAGGTTCGGTTCTTCTTGGATTCGGTTGGTCTCAGGGACAAGCTCTATCCCCTGAGCTCGAGGACGGCCAACGGTTTGTGTCTTTTCCTCTTTTCTCCTCTGTTTCCAGCTCTGTCTCTTGGGTAGAGTTCTTATCCCAAGCTATTCGCTGGTTGTAGTTACTGTGTCTTGTCATTGCTGCTCTTTTTCTAGTTTGTGTGTACCTCTGTGTATGTTCTCGGCATTTCTAGGTTGGGCTTTTGCTTCTCGTCCGTTGTTGTGTTGAGTAGCTTCATGGGTTGTTCTTCACGAGATTGTCAAGATGTCTTTCTTCCCCTTCCTTCAACATCTTCCGGTTCTTTGTTGTGGCGGCTGTCATTTCTTTCAGTTCTGGCTTCTGATCCTCGCGGGCTCTCTTTCTTCTCCCCAGCCTTCCCGGTTTGGTTTCCTCGCTGTTTTGTCCTCGCTTTGGTGTTATTTCATCTCAGTTACGGCCTAGTTAAAGAGAGTTGTGGCTTCTTCCTTTCTTCCGTTGGTTGCCTTCAGTTCAGTGGCTCTCTCTGAGGTTGCTCCTTCTTCCTCCTCTAGCTTCTTAGGTGTGGTGTGCTTCGGGTCCTCTCTATCTTGCTCTTCCTTATCTCGGGTTAGTTGGGTTCTCTTCTTCAGCGCTTTGCCTTGGTCCAGTTTTAGTTTTGCTTTGTTTTCGTGGTTGCTTCTTGTGTGTGCTAGAGTGTTTGAGTGGATTGGTGGTCTTGGGTTGCCGTGTTCCTTTGCTTGTTTTGCGTCTCGAAGTCTGGTTTTGTGAGGTGGGTTTTGTGACTTCTTTGGATTAGGAGATTTGTTTGGGTTCTTGGGCTTTGATCATCTGTTAGCCTCGGTGTCTAGCTTGGCTAGCTATGCATTGCTCTATCAAAGGTTTCTACCTTCCATGACTTTCTTTAGCCACCTAGTTCTTTGATGGTGATGGAATCACCATCTTTTGGGCCCTCGGTTCTTCACAAGCTTTGGTCATTGGCGGCTTAGTTCTTCCTTGCTATCTTCACTCGCTTGGAGCCTGGTTCGGCTCTTGGGTACACCGTTGCATCTCCCTTTTATTTGCGGTTGGAAGGAGGTTTAGTGTCCCTCGGTTGGACATCTTCGTTGTTCGGCTCTCTATCGGTATTGTGAGTTCCGAGCTTCTAAGAGAGTATCGTTGGGCTTTACTCTTCCAATGCCGTCGAACGTAGGTTCTATGTGCGCATCTCGGCTTCTTCTTCGTGTTGGTTCTAGTCTCCAAGTCCACCTATATCCTTATAGTATTATTTTTTATTTTTTTCATCATCTATTGTTGTGTGTATGTCTTATCTTCTTCATGTTGTAACACTCCCCCAAGTTATTTATCAAAAAAAAAAACATTATTAAAGCATAAAGCGACAAAATGCATACATACACATAACTAACATTATTAAAGCATAAAACGACAAAATGCATACAGACACATGGCTAACATTATTAAAGCATATAACGATAAAAATACAACCACTTGAGAAAAATTAATTTGAAAATAGATCGTGATTTAACTCCTCTAATAATTTTTTACTTTAGTCATCGAGATGCTCTTTTGCAGTTAACTTCATAAACATCTTCATCTTCTTAGCTCGAGTCCTCTCTTTCGTTAATTGGTTTGCCTCCTCCTGTTGTGTGGCTATTTTTTTCAATCGTTCTAACTCTCACTTTTTGAATTGTTTGTATTCATTCCACTCTTCATTGGCCATTTCCAAGGCTGCACCCTTTCCTTTCTTTTTACCTTTCTTTTTAGTTACATCCCTCCCCATCGCACAAGCAAATAGTCCCACCGAGTTGGAGTCACTTGCATCACTCTCATGGGATCTCTTAGATCCACTGCTTCTAGATCCAATATTTCCTCATACTTGACTACCATGACGTGGTTAATCACAGAGTGCGAGCCATTTAGGCATTAAATTAAAATTTCCATTCCCACCGCTTGTATATAGTTCATGCGCTTTCGCCAAAACATCATTCTCCGACCACCCACTTTGTTGCATACGCTTAGCGTTGTCATAAGCGTCAATCCATTTGCCCAACATTTTGTTGATGTAGTTGTAATGATTTCTGTACGAAACTTCATCACGCGGAGGATCGAATAAGCAATGCTCATTACAATACTCAGAAATTTTGCCCCAGTATGCTTCAATTTTTTTGTTTCTGCTAACATTGATGTTTGTTTCATATTTAATCCACCCACTAAGTAGCACCAAAATTTGAGCAGTGGTCTATTTGGGGCTTCTCCGGCGAGCATGAGTTGAATCCTTTATATTTGGAGTGGCTTCATTAACACCGCTCATGCCACCAAAAACCAATTGTGTAGAAAACTCGGGGAACTCAGCTGCTTCAACATTCAAAACATTTTCATTACCTGTTGGAGTAGAAGAATAATGGGGTGTTGGAGATGAATATGACATCACCGATCCATAATATGGTCGATATTTTGCAATAGCTGACGGCATGAAGTAATTTGGTGCAAAACCAAAATTTGGTATATTTTGGGGGTTGGATGGAAGACTGATTTTGGAACTGATAAGGGTTGGGATTTGGGTAGTTAAAAGGGTAATTAGAAGAATTTTGGGTGTTAAAAGGGTAATTGTTGGAATTTATTTCACTAAAAAGGTGTTTAAAACTTTAAACAAGAATTTATCAAAGACTAATTAGAAAATTATAGTAAAAAATTTGATTTTTTTTTTGGTGTCAGAATCAAATGAGTCAAGTTTCTATTTATAGAGAAAAATGATGAATTTTGGTATAAAAAATGAAAAAAAATAAAAATAATAATTTGATATGAAATAATTGAGTTTAAATTATTAGATGAGATAAATACCTCAGATATCTCATTCATCAACCAATCAGAAACTAACACTCTTCCCCAATCCACAACTTACTCTGTGATTTTCTTTTTTATTTATTTTGCTAATTTTCTAACCAATTAAGACTCTACACGTGGTGTTTCGGGGACCTATTTTCTGCGTTACAACATGTTGTAAATTATCAACTCGTTTTTTTGCCAACAAGATTGCAACAGGCCCATTGCATTTCATCAACTGTTGAAAATAATGATCAACATGCTCATTGCACATATCCTTAGCAAGGTGCCACATCATATCTTTTAACAAGGGTTTTGGCTTAAAAAAACCTCAAAAATTTGATGCCATGTTAGCGGATTACAGGTTTCCACAAGTGACGCCAACGCTTTTTCTTCCCAAAAATAACTGATGAGGACATCTTTTTAATTCAATTGTCTTTTCCGTATAGGTTCAGAGAACAGATTTCTCCTCCCTTGATTTATGTAGAATGGCTTCCTCCTATTTCCTCATGGTGTTTGGATGTTGAAGGTCGGATTGTGGAATCAGCCTGTGTGGAATAGATACATAATTCTAAGGGAGGTTAATGTTTTCTCACCATCTCATTATCTTTCACCTTTTGTGTTTAGTCTTCTTTTAAACACCTCACTATAACTTAAATATTTTGGTGTTGCAGATCAGAGTCTCAAGATCTTTGGAAACCATGGGATCATCAACACCATCTTTTAAAAACTAAAAATCCATCATTATTTTCACAAATCTTATTATATATCTCTGTTATCAGTGGTTCTCCCGATGAACCACCTCTGATCGAATACACATGGAAAACTCCCGGTAACAGAAAAATGTTCATAGGTTGTGATGATGTTCACATAAGGACATGGAGAATAGCAACATGCATATTGATACCATTAACATGTTAGTTTAGTGCCATTTGGAAACCAACAAAAGTCTCTCTCACTATATATGGATCTCTCATAAGCTAGGAGGCACGTGTGGTAACTCAAAAGGAGTCGTTGAGGCACATGAATAAGCGAAAAGAAGCAAAGATGGCAGATTTAAAACGGAGTAACAGAGAAAACGATGCGGAAGAAGAAGAAGAAGAAGAAGTTTGTTATGAAAATGTATTTATTGATCTTAACACTTTACAAGAGCTGTACAATTTACTTATATATTATTGCTATACAATTGGTTTAAGTTAACCGGTTTCCAACAGAATAATAAACCAATGAACCAGAGGATAATCGGGTCTAATATCTCTATAGTCCCCCTCAAGATGAGAATATGTTGAATAGACTCATCTTGGATATCAAGTAATGAATCTGAGTTAGAAACAGAGGTTTGGTGAGAAGATCAACCAACTGATTTTCTGTCCTTATGTGAAGCATCTTGAGTAAACCTTGATCTAACTTCTCACGGACTATATGACAATCAATTTCAATGTGTTTTGTTCTTTCGTGAAACACGGGATTAGTAGCAATGTATATAGCTGCAGTACTATCAGAATAAAGAACAGCTGCAGTTGATTGTACTCGCAAGTCTTTTAACAAAATATTCAACCAGGCCAATTCACAAGAAGCCAGAGCAAGAGCTCTATATTCAGCTTCAACTGAAGATCTTGAAATAGTTTATTGCTTCTTAGATCTCCAAGAGATTAGGGAATTGCCAAGAAACATGCAAAATCCAATGGTAGAACGTGTACTATCAGGATAAGCAGCCCAATCTGAATCTGCAAAGCCTGAAAGAGTCAAATCCTCCTCTACAGAATAAAATAACCCTTGTCCAACAGTTCCTTTGATAAATTGTAGAACTTTGTAAACTGCAGTGAGATGACTTTTCCTAGGAGCAGAAGAGAATTGGTAGAGTTTTTTAACCGCAAAATGTAATATCAGGCGTGGTAATAGTCAAGTACATCAAACGACCAACGAGACTTCTATACATTTCTGGATCATTAAGAAGCTCTCCATCAGTTTTAGATAATCTCAGATTAGGCTCCATTGGTACTGAAGAAGGTTTACATGCCAATGAACCCGTATAATGAAGAAGCTTAAGAGCATATTTCCTTTGACAAACTGAAATGCTAGCTGAAGTTCGAGAAATCTCCAATCCCAAAAAAATACTTCAATGAAAGCTTGAAATTTCTCTTAAGCTCATATGTTAAAAGTTCTGCTCCTTGAATACTTGTACTAGCAATAACTATGTCATCAACATAGACTAGAACCACCAAGTAATCATGCTCACAACTCTTTACAAATAAAGTGTGATCACCAGATGCCTTTGTGAAACCCTGATTCAACAATACTTCCTTAAATTTCATAAACCACTGTCTTGAAGCCTGTTTAAGCCCATAAATCGACTTCTTAAGCTTACAAACATCATTCTTTGGCAAAGAGTCCCCCTGTCGTTCTGCATAACCCAATGGTAATGTCATATAGATTTCCTTATTTAAAACTCCATTGAGAAAAGCATTAGAAACATCTAATTGTGTCAAATGCCATTTATTTAATGTAGAAACTTTCAAAAGAAGCTTAACTATAGCCATTTTTGCAACAGGAGAAAATGTTTCAGTATTATCCAATCCTTCCTTATGAGTATATCCCTTTGCAACCAAACGAGCTTTATATCTCTCTAGACTTACATCAGCATGATATTTCACCGTATAAACCCATCTGCAACCCACTGCCTTCTTACCTTTTGGTAAAGATACAACATCCCATGTATCATTCAACTCCATAGCTCCAAATTCATTATCCATCGCATGACAAAACTCTCTGGATTCCTTAGCCTCATAATATGTTTGTGGAACAGGAATTTTAGTGATAGTGTTTATGTATGAAAGATGTGATGAAGATAGTTTGGAATAAGAAAGATATGAAGAAATAGGACATTGAATAGCAGATTGCAAGGAGTAACAATGATAGTCTTGCAAATATGCTGGTGGTTTACTATGTCTAGTAGAAACATATGATATAGGAATAGAAGGAGAAATTTGTAACGGATAATTAATGGGAGGAGATGATGGAATAGGAGAGGCTGAAGGTAAACAATCCAGAGAGCTGAAGATGTCAGGAATGACCTCAGAATTCTTATCATGAACCAGAGGAAAAATATCTTCATGAAACTCCACATTGCGAGAGATGAAGATATTATTAGTCTCCAAATCCAACAGCTTATATCCCTTATAACCAATCGGATATCCCAAGAATATGCAAGCTTTTGATCAAGGAGCAAATTGTGTCTCTGCTTTGGTGATGTTGAACCATAACAAAGACAGCCAAATATCCTGATTTGATTGTAGTCCGGAGCTTTATGAGTAAGCATTTCATAGGGAATTTTATTAGAAAGCAACTGTGATGGTGTTCTGTTAATAAGAAACATTGCAGTCAATATACAATCTCCCAAAAAATGCAATGGAACTTGTGATTGAAACATTAGAGCACGAGCAACATTCAAAATATGTTGATGTTTTCGTTCAATCACTGAGTTATGTTCCGAATTTTTTGGACATGAATGATAAGCTATAATCCCTTTTTCTTGATATAAAACTGTGAATCTCAACTTTGGAGCATTATCCGATCGCACGATTTGACTTTAATTTGATATTGATTTTCAACCATTGTAATGAAATTCGGGAAACAGTGAGTACTTCATTCTTGGTTTTGAGCAAATATACCCATGTAGCACGAGAGTGATCATCAACTATGGTAAGAAAATATTGATATCCTTCCAATGTTTCAAATGAAAAAGGTCCCCAAATATCAATATGTAACAACTCGAAATTCTCATTACAAATGTTATTTGGAGAAGGAAAAGATAGTTTCCTCTGCTCAGCCAAGTGACACACATGGCAATAAGCAGAACCTTTATCCTTATGCTTCAAAATGCCCAAAGTTTCAGAGATAACATCGAGGCGAGAGAGAGATGGATGACCCAGCCGCTTGTGCCAAACACCAATATCCACAACTGCATTTATAGAAGATGGAGAGGTCTCAGTGTCCATCACATACAACTTTCCAACTCTTCTACCTTGTCCAATCGTCAACCCCCTGATATGATCCTGAATTTTACAAGTAGAGGTGTTAAAAACACTGTAAAACAAAAATCATCAGTAAGAGAACTGATACTGATAAGATTTAGTCGAAATTCATGAATAAACAGGACATTCTTGAGAATAATATCCTTGTTGAGTTGAATATTCTCAATCCCACTAATCTGAATTATAAAACCAGTAGGCATATTTATTGAGCTCACAATAGAAGTATCAAGTGATATAAACAATGATCGATCATGAGATACATGATGAGTAGCCCCTGAATCAATTATCCATGTCTGACTTAATAGAGTATGTTGTGAGACAGTCATGATCCCAACAAAAGAGTAAGTTGAAGGTGAAAAATTAATACCAGAAGCTGCATTGGAAGAACTTGTTGCTGCAGAAATAGTTTGATTCTGTAACTGAGAACTAAAGTAAGCAATGAAGTTTTGAATCTGGTCTTTTGAAAGATTGCCAACTATACTTTCCATCCTAACTAATTTAATATCTGGTTCACTAAAAGTGACTTGAGCAGCAACATAAGTACTCTTCTACTTATCAGATTATTGCTTCCCTTTTGAAGTTAAACCAAGTGGAAAACCATGCTTTCGATAACACCTTTTAGCTATATGTTCAACTCGGTTGCAATGTGAACAAATAGGACGACCTTTGTTTGGACCATTTTGGACATAACAACCCGTAGATGAAACCAATTCTAAAGGAGTTTCAGAGACTTGAAATGCAGAAGGTGTCACAACAGTAGAGAATCCCTTCTGACTATCATCTTGATCTAACATGTTATAAACTTCAACAAGATTTGGAAGAACCTTCTTTGCAATAATCCGTCTTCGAATAATTGCATATGACTCATTCAAACCAGCAAGAAACTTAACAATCTTAGCTCTCTATGCCTTCAATTGCAAACGAGCAGCCTTACCACAAGTACAAGGATCATCTAGCTCTTCTGTGCTCTCTAACTGACCCCACAGAGTCTTCAAATGTGTGTAATAATCAGATAGAGTCATAGAGCGTTGACGAAGATCCTGAATCTCTTGAGTTAAATTGAATGTGCGTGAAAGATTAGTTAGATGAAATCGGCTACTAAGATCATGCCATATATCAACAACATCATTCATACATAAGATGATGTGATAGATATGTGGTGATACTGAGTTTAATAGCCAAGATTTGACCATACTATTGCATCTAGACCATAAACGAAAGTTGATATCCGATTCCAAAGGCCTAGGTAATGTTCCATCAATCAATCCTATCTTATTTTTAGCATCTAAAGAAATAAACATTGCAACATTCCAATCCTCATAATTCGTACCATTTAGACGAAGAGAGATGATGATGGAACCTGGATGATCTGCACTATGCAAGAAGAGAGGAGAAAGAGTCGGATCTATCGATTCTGAAACATAAACAGTTCGCGAAGCTCCAGAAATATGATTGAGAGCTGTCGGAGGAGAATTCGGAGTTGGATCTGTCACGGTATTAATGCGAGTCGATTTCCGAGCTGGAACTTGCGGTGAGCTTGAAGAAGAAGCGAATCGAATAGATTTCCGTGGAATTTTCTTAATCGAAACCATCGAAAGAAAAAAATGATGAAGATGAAAGAAGATTGAAGATCAATGATAGCAGATTAAGTCAGAATCGAGCAATCAAGCTCTGATACCATAACAGAGAAAACGATGCAGAAGAAGAATAAGAAGTTTGTTATGAAAATGTAATCATTGATCTTAAAACTTTACAAGAGCTGTACAATTTACTTATATATTATTGCTATACAATTGGTTTAAGTTAACCGGTTCCCAACAGAATATTAAACCAATGAACCAGAAGATAATCGGGTCTAATATCTCAATACGGAGCAAGAAGAAAGAGATTGCGTAATTGCTTGAGAGTCTAGTAAATTGTATATAAAAAGATAAAAGATTATTGAAGAAGGAAGCATGTATTGATATGGTTTGTTAGAGAAGAGTTAGGAGATCTCTTCAACAAATCTCCATTATTAAAGTTTGAGAGTTTGATACATTGTATTGGATAAATATTCAAGAAAAAATATAGAGTTTAATACTTTGAATCTTATTAATCTCACTTGTTAAATGCACCTGCTATATGAATGTTGAGGATGAATCGTGAGGCAAAATAGACCAAAAACATGGTTAAATATTTTCGTTGTCAATATCAGCGAAACAAAATTGACTGATTACTTAATTTGGTGATTATCGTTTACTATTGACTCAATTTTCAATAATTTAATTTATACACCTATTTTGGACCGCTTCTTTTTCCTCTTTACCAATCATCCGATTTTTTTTTTTTTTTTTTTTTTTTTTACGGCACATTTGAATGAATCTATGGGATAGCGAAACGGCAAGAAACACGTTGAAATGGACCCAAATGAAATCGGAAGAGACAGTTAGGATAACGTTTTTGTCAGTGGCTCGCTTTCACACGATACATTAATAAATGTTTATTCCTTTTCCATTTTTAAATCATATCTTTCTACTTCCATACGCAATCAAAACTTCTCCTTCCTCCATCACTTCTTTTAATTCACAAGTACAAACACAATAAATAAAAAGAGAAGAAGAAAAAAAAAAGAAAAAAAAAAAAAGTTATCTGCCCGCTTCTCCGTTCTCGGGGTTGCGTCCAAAATTGCACCAACTTGATCGAAACCAACCCAGAAATCATTATTACTCTCAGGGAACGGGCGGGCAGATTTTGAATATCTTCTTCTTCTTCTTCTTCGTCGTCAAAATTTAAGATTTTGTGTGTGTTTTGATTGATGGGTTTTTTGGTGGATACGCAAAAGGAAGGAGGTGGACATTCATGGGGTTACGTTAGGAGTTTGGTAAGAAGGAAAAAAGTCGACTCTGCTAATAGCAAATCTCAGGGTCACCAACTTGCTAAAGCTCTCACTGTTCCTCATCTTATTGCAATTGGTACCAACTCATTTCTCCTTTATATATATTTCTAGGGTTTCCATTTTAATTTCTGGGTTTCTTATGATCACTCAAAATTTTTAAATCTTTCATATCAAAGATTTAAGCTTTAGTTTTCTAATTGTAAAATTCATATAGTTATTCACCTTTGTTCTAACTATTGTGTTCTTGTATGGCTATAATTATGGAAATAACTAAATATATAACTTTCATGTGTGTTTGATTTGTGCTAAAGTTTTTTTTGCCATGTTTTAATTTCTGGGTTTCTTGTCAATACTCAAAATTTTGATTCTTTCATATCAAAGATTGAAGCTTTAGTTTTTCATTGTGAAATTCATATAATTATTGTGATTTGTTCTAACACTTTCATGTGTGTTTGATTTATTCTAAGCTTTTTTTTTTTTTT
>VBRH01000994.1:11917-37034 GCA_014578085.1 Cardamine resedifolia | reverse complement strand
ATATATATATATATATATATATATAGCTTTATTGATAGAGCCACAACAAAACCTGTATAGACCAAAAAGTTGCTAGGATACATAATTGATTTAATTTACCTAATTGGGAATTTGAAGAAGGGTTTCCTCTATCATCTTGGCACACGGCATCAATTTGCTTTCCACACATCAAAATAGTTAAGATTTCCACTGAAGCTGTAGGGATAATGTATCAGTTTCAGCTAGAATCTTATAAATTTCAGTTGCACTGATACAAGCTAGCTAAATGGCTACTATGGTTCAAACAATCATCCCAAATATAACCGAAGCTTTGTAAGATCCGCTGTAGAAATGAAACTTTAGAGGCTTTGTTTTTTAAACTAAGTAAGGAGAAAAGGGTTTTTTACTGTCTTACGAGTTCTTAGAAAATCCATAGAGCACTCCGTCTGAAGGTATTTCCCCCACGAGGAAGTTTTTTGAGACATTGCTTCATAAAAGGATTGGAACAGAAAACTTAAGAGGAATGGAATATGATAAATTACAACGGAAGTTAGAGATTAAGAAATCTATTAAGAAAATAGTCGATTGAAAAGACAGCCTCAATAAGTCATTCATAAACCCAGTTATGAGATTCCCTAAACCCAGCTTAAGATATTCTCCAAATCCTGTCAGTTGAATTCTTGAAAACCTTTTTGCTCGATTGATACCAATTAAACTATGACAAAGATCCATCCAAAATTCAGGCAAGTACAGTTGGAGAAGAGATGCAACACAACCCACGTCTAACTAAAGATAAAGAAACATTCAAAAACATTATGTCAAGTAAGTTTTTGAGAGGAATCGTAGTCAAAAACAATATGTCAACCCTAATCTAAATCTATTTGTAAAAAATATATATCTAGGAAAAATAAGAGCTAGTAATGACGAGGAGGACGTCAATGGCGTTAAGAAAAATCACTTTCTTAATTTGTTTATTTTTTTAATTTTAATTTTAACATATTATTTCTGCTTAAATACAATATTATGTGGCATATTCTTATTGGTTAAACTTAGAAGAGGTGAATCAAAAGGTTCATCCCTAGGAGTGAACACAAGAATTGTTCATATTTTACTTACACTACAAGAAAACTCCATGATTTCCGACTGGGCATTTAATCGGAAATTAGTAGGAAAACAAAATTTCTGACTATTTTCCGACTAAAGCTAAATAGTCGAAATATGACTGTCGGAAAAAAAATTTAGTCGGAAAATTGTCGGAAAAATAATAGTCGAAAATTAGTAGAAAAAAAATAGTCAGAAATTTGTAGGAAAAATTTTAGTCGGAAATTTGTAGGAAACTTTCCGACCAATTTCCGGTAAAAAATCGATTACCCATAATACTCATTTAGTCGAAAAATTGTCGAAAAAAAGAAAAAAAAAATTCAATTGAAATTCATAGAAAAATACATAAATTAAACATAAATAAATGCAAATGTCACTAATATCTCAATTCAAATAAATTTTAATTAGTACAAACTATAATTAAACAATTTAAACATCACTAATATATATCTCAATTCAAGTATTCATTATGAGAATTAAAGTTAAGTGTATAACTTAATGATATTGGGAGAGTTTGTTTGAAATGGTGTGAATGAGGGGAAGGGTTGGTTCGGTATATATATGATGCTCAAATTCCGACTAAATTCCTACTATTACCATTTTAATCGGAATTTTGTCGGAAACGATGGTCCATTTTCCGACTAAATTCCGACATGCACCACTCCCATATATTTATCTTCCCCACGACATGCACCATACTTAGGATGCTTAAATTCCGACTAAATTCCTACTATTACCATTTTAGTCGGAATTTTGTCGGAAATATTTTCGACTATTTTCCGACTAATTTAGTAAAAAATTAGTCGGAAATTTGGAAACAAAAATCAAAATAGTTTCTGACTTTTCTCCGTTAAAATACCCACAAATCTCCGACTAAATTTTCCCTCTATTTTCTGACTAAATATTTTGTCAGAAATTTCCGACAATTTTCCAACTAAACTTCCCTTTCTCGGAAATTAGTCTGAAAACAGTCGGAAAATTTTCGACTATCAATATAGTTGGAAATTTTAGTCGGAATTTGCTATGTTTTCTTGTAGTGTTATTTGCCCCAAAATATTTTGATAATGGCATTTCTCTAATTGTCCACCGAATTTTTATGGTTATTCGTAATGCTTCACTGGCAATATATTAGAACAAAAGCTACGTCGCATCCGATTTTGTAGGGTACAAAAAGTATTATACAACATATGGCATCTAGATCTACCATACCAACTGCCCATAATGAAACTACTCACACATGTTCAAAACACAAAAATAAACCGTACAAAAGATAGAGAATTTTGACATGATTAAGAATATGTAAAAGGATTCAAGATAAAACAAGTAACATAACCAAGATCTTGAAAATAAGATTCTAAAACAAGAAAGGATATGCAGAGGATTCTGAGATCTAGAATGATTGAAAAAATTCTTTTTACTTTACAGCTTTTTGGGTATTTATAGTTGAGAAATCGCACTAAGAAAAAGTGTTGAATATGTTACGCCGATCGGTTTGGTCGATCGGTTTTAACCCGATCGTGCATCCCCGATCGGGTTGGTCGATCGGTTGCAACTCGATCGCGTAACATTGTTCTTGAACTTCAACATTGCTGATCGGTTTGCTTAATTGGTTGTAAACCGATCGCGGCTGCTTTTTGCTCTTTCCTTGACCTTTGTTCATCGTTCAAGCTCGTCTTCTTCTATAAATCCCAAAAACCTGAAATATAAACACAAACTCGAGTAGAAAATGCAATATAGAATATATAACTACTAAAACACACAAAAACTCAATATATCATTAAGTATGCTACATTGCTTATTAGATCACACATATATATCTAAAACACACTGAAAAAATGAGGTAAAATACACTAAAATACATGCATATCAGAATGCAATGAAACAACACATGAGCTATGGACTCCTGAGCCGACCTGCAGAGTTTACAAGACAGCTATGTTTGTAAACTGTGTTCTGTTAGGCACTTAGCGACAGCTAAAGCACCGGATAAAGCACGCCAAAGAAACATTTGTATCTTCTGTAATGCTTTCAAAGACCACACTCGAGTTTTAAGAACATTTATTGCCTGATCCTTGGTCGTGATAGTCAGACCTTTAAGCAATGGTTGTGAAGCTAGCCAATTACCACTTTTTATTGAATAATTTCCATCCTTTATGTAAGTCCAAATAAAAGTGTCTTGATACTCCCGATTAGGTCGAAACGAGCTAATTCGAACTACATCCCTGGCAGGGAATAAAGTCCGAAGTCTCTCCATCCTCCATCATGACCTATCAAAGTCGCCACTTTCAAATTTAAATCCATTAATGGCTCCAGATTAATTGGTCTCCTAGGAACTTCATCAAACACCCATTTGTCACACCATACACTCGTATCATTTCCATTTCCTAGGGACTTCATTAGCCCTTTCATTAACAGCTCTCTTCCGAATAAAATGCTGCGTTAAGCATATGATGGTCGATAGCTATTACCAGCATCCAAAAAACTCTTCTTACCACAGTAACGGCTCTTGTAAATTCTTGAAATAAGTGATTCAGAAGCAACGAGCATACTCCAAGCTTGTTTTGCTAAAAGCGCTTGACTGAAATTACCGAGATCTTTAAATCCTATCCCATCCTCATTCTTTGTTCTACACATCTTATCCCATGCCAACCAATGCATCTTGTTCTTCTCCTCACATGAATTCCACCAAAAACTTGACATAACACTAGTAATCTTCTGGCATTGGTCTTTGGTTAAACGAAAACAAGACATCGCATAAATGGGCATAGCCATAACCACATAATTTAATAAGACCTCCTTACCTCCCAACGACAACGATTTGGCGTACCAACCACTTAGGCGAGCTTTGAGTTTGTCTGTTATATAAGCCAAAACTTCCCTCTTCGATCCACTAAAACACTCAGGCAATCCAATATATTTTCCAGCTCCCCCCTCCTTTGGAATACCCATAAACAAACCAAGGAGATGTCGCATGTTCGGTTCCAATTTTTCTCCAAAAGTAATGGAGGATTTTCAAAATTTATTTCCTGTCCCGAGGCATCCCCATATAATTTCAAACACCGAATAACTTCCTGAGCTTCCACGAATTTAGCTTTACACATGAAGAGACTATGATCCGTGAATAATAAATATTGCACCGATGGACATTTTTTCTTTAGTCTTAAACCAGTGATTCGTTTCTCCTTTTCGGCTTTGTTCATCACGTGAACCAAAGCTTTTGCGCAAAGAATAAAGATGAAAGGAGATAAAGGATCTCCTTGTCTTATATCCCTTGTCGGTGTTATATAATCATATGCATTCCCATTCAACAACACTGAAAAAGAGACTGATCGTATGCAGAACATAATCCATGTTATCCATCATCTATCAAATCTCAGCCTTGTAAATAACTCCTCCAAGAAATCTCACTCTACTCTATCATATGCTTTAGACATATCCGTTTTTATGGCCATGAAATCTTCATTACAGTTCGGATTTGTTCTCAAAGCATGTACCATTTTGTGAGCAATGAGTATATTGTCTGAAATGAGTTTTCCAGACACAAAAGCACCTTGTGTCTCCGAGATAATGTCTGGTAGAAACATCTTTAACCTGGCACATAAAACCTTTGACACAATCTTATAAAGAATAGAGCACAAACTTATTGGTCGTAGTTCAGTCATCTTAAATGGATTCTGCACTTTTGGAAGCAAAACAAGCTGAGTAAAATTCCACTCTTGTGGAAAAGAATTATCCTCGAAGAAACTTTTCACATCTTTAATCACCTGAGCTCCCATAATATACCAATATGCTTGGAAAAAACCTCATTCATGCCATCTGCACCTAGGGCAGAAATTCCTTTAATAGAAAAGGCTGCACTCTTTATCTCTTTCGCCGTGATCATTTTAACCAATTCTCTGTTCATATTAGATGTAACTCTCGGCATAAGACCCTCCAGAAGAGCTGCTGCATTTGACGGATTGGAGGAAGTGAATAATTTTTGAAAATATTGCACCGCAGTATCACCTTTAGATCCTTCTTCAAACTTCTCAACTCCATCCTCATCTAAAAGAGAGAAAATTTTATTTTGTGCCATTTTCCTTTGAACACTACCATGGAAAATTTTGGTATTTTGGTCTCCATGCTTTAGCCAATTTTCTTTGCTTCTTTCTTTCCAATATGTTTCTTCTTCTCGATAAGCATCTTCCATTTCTCACTTCCATGTTTTCATTCATCTTAAATCTGGACAGACCTTAACTCCTTCTTCTTCTATACAGTCCCTTAACTGTTTAACTCTGGTAAGAGAGTTGGAGATGAAACCTCGCTTCCACTTGGAAAGCGCTATGCGACAGCTATCTATGCGGTCCATCACTCCTCGCCCTCCTTCACTTTCGTCCAGCTGCTAGCCATTTTTAACAATATCTAAAGTCTCCGGTTTCGACGTCCATCTCTTATCAAACATGAATCTTCCTTTACGAATCATATTTTCATTCGTAAATCTCATAAAGAGAGGCATGTGGTCAGAGCCAATACGTTCCAGGAATTCGCCATTAACTCTTGGAAACAGTTGATACCATTCTATATTTCCCAAAGCTCTGTCTAAGAAGCATTGGATCCACTCTTTATTTCTCTCACCACCCCATGAACAGTGACATCCCGTACTCGGTATTTGTCTCAACCGACAATCATTAATCATATTCCGAAAAGGGAAAAAGATGTCTCATCTCGTAATGGTCCACCAAGCTTCTCCGAGTTGTCCACTAATTCATTTAAATCTCCTATCACCATCCATGGTTCCACCCTATTAGAACCTATTGCCGTCAGCTTATCCTAAACTGATTGCCTTAAATGACGTGCTGGATCTCCGTACACAAACGAGATATAAAACTCCAAAGAACCAAGATTCACTTTTACGTCAATAATTCTTTTATATAAATGAAGCACTTCAACTTCATACGACGCTTTCCAGAGAAGCGCCAAACCTCCATTAAGACCTTCTGGATCCACCAAATGAATATTTTCGTAACCAAGTGACTGCTGTAAATTCAACACACAAGTACTAGAGTTTTTAGTCTCCAGGAGGAACAAAAAATCTGGAAAATTAGCACGGCGCATCTCCCTCAATATTTGAATTGTCAGTTTGCTCCCCAACCCCTGACAATTCCAACTTAATATACTTATGATTGACTCGGTGGCTCCTCATGCGGAACCACCTCATTGTCGCATCGCTTGGCGATTTTAGATGATACTATAGCCTCATCATCGGCTTTCCTCTTTGATGTAAGCAAATCTTCCTTGTCTTCTTTTTGCTTTTCCTTGTACACAACAATAGTCGTCTTTTGTTGTGATTTTCTTGTCCACTTACTCAGTCTTCTGCGATTATTTCTAGCCGTAGCCTTAGTCCCGGAAGAACTGGCCGAAAGAGGTTCAACACTGAACACCGTTGGACCAAAACTCAACTTAAGCAGTTTCTCCGAGCTCTGAGGTGATTGAGTTGTTGCATAGGATGAAGCACCAAAACCAGCTTGAATTGCTTCTGCCATTAATTTTCCTCCACTCGAAACTGTCTTTTCCCGAGCCTCGAAATCATAGACCATTCATTTTCCCTTGTTTACATCAGATGTAACCTTGGTGGGAGACTCCAAACGAAGGAAAGTTTTTTGTCCGTTTGGATCACCTTCTAATTCCCACACCGATTTTCTTACTCGCCAGATCCTAGCTTGTTTCTCTGTGGGATCTTGTACACACAGGTAATTCCTCCATACATCCAATACATCTTTTGCAATCTTTGGTCTCCCTGTCGTAACATTTATTCTCACATCTTCATCTGTCAAAACCCCATAAAGAGGATCGTCAACACTTATCTTAGGAATCTTAATTCCTGGAACATCCTTTAATCCTCCCGTAGCAACAAGTTGCCGGTTAATAGGATTAAGAGGGCATCTTGTTTTTTCATGAGCGAGCCTCTGACACTGAAAACAACGCTTCCGAATTCTTTCATAATCAAAACTCACTGTGAACAGCTCACCCATACTTGTTCCAAACTCCCTTGAGTTTCGTAATGGCTTAGATACATCAAATAACATTTGCACCAGAACAAATCCTTTGTTATGTGGTTTCGAAGGCTCAAAAGCAACCTCCAAGACCTGCCCTAATTGCTCTACCATCTCTTCAATTTGTGCCGTATCGTAGCAACACAATGGGATGTTACGGATCCTAATCCAAATTGGCAAAAGTTGTAGATAGTCCTCGGGCGGTTTCTCCACCCATCTCTCCAGAACCATACTCCAATCATCATACGTCCAAGCCCCCACATCCAAAACACCATGTAACTCACTCTCCGAATCAAAAATAAATTGAAAGCTCTCATTGTTTAATGCTATCCCCCGTGAACGGTGGTACGTGCGCCACAAGCGAGGCATATCATGAATCATACTAGACATCTTTTGATTCTCCGGGTTTAGAAGCCTTCCCATAAGGCTACACCCATTCCTTTCCTGAGCACTTATCTTCGGAGCAGTTCGTAGTTTCAATAGTCATCTCACACAGAGCTTTGTCGAGAGCAAAGTCCATTCTCACAAACAGCGAGAAATCAGAGCCTTGAGAGGAAACTATGAAATCCGGTGATTAAAACTCCAAAAACAAACGGCGGCTACAAGAACAACTGTGAAGAACTCTAGGTTAAAACACTATATCGTAGCGAGATTTAACCAAAAAGGTACTTTGAACAATAAAATCTTCCAAATCCGGAGAAAAATAGTAATATTCCCGGTAAACTAAGCCTCACTCAAAAGAAATGAAAGACTCTTTTAGAGAAGGAAGGTCTTAAGCCCAAAAGAGGGATCCCAAAGATCAATAACATTAACCATCCATTACCACATAATTACAAATTCAATGTATTGATTTTAAGTTTTTAATTTTTTTTTTTTATAAAATCATAAAATCATCTTTAAAAACCGAAACCGAAACCAAACCGAACCAAATTAATTACGAGTAAAACCGTTAAAACCATAAACCGAATAAAACCAAACTGTATCAAACCGTATTTCAATTGGTTTCTAAATGGTTTCATTTTCTATAGAACCGAAAAACCATAAAACCGAACCGGAACCAAACCCTAAACCGAAATGTCCACCTCTAATTAAAAAAATGATTTGATTAAAGGAATATTAGACGACACTAATAAATTGTTAATTAAATAGATTTTTACCTTTCCAAATGGAGGTACTAGCTGATGAAGGGCTGCGATTTGACCTCCTAGTATCTTTACCTTTCCAAATCGCAGCCGTTCATTAGCTAGTATCTCCATTTGGAAAGGTAAAGATCGACTTATGAATCATATGTAATTGAATCAGCCCTCCTAATATATATGATTCAATTCCTTTTTTTTTCTAACAAACATTCAAGTAAAATTAGTAAATCATGTATTTGATTTTTCTTTTGTCTAATATTTAAGACACCTGAGAGGCAACCGTGAAACTCAAAACCCTAATTTCTAATTACCATCGTCGTCTATCGTTTTTCTTCCAAGCCAAAGACAGCAAAAGAAACAATCGATGTCCGATCTGCCGCCGGAAGTGGTAGAGGAAGTTCTCTCTAGGGTTCCGGCCAGATCGCTGAAACGATTCCGATCCACTTGCAAGCGTTGGAATGCGTTATTCAAAGACCAAAGATTCACTAAGAAGCACTTTGATAGAGCAACAAAGCAGTTTCTTGTTTTAATGTTGCACGAAAGAAAAGTTTCTTCAATGAACGTCAATCTCCATGGAATTGAAAACAACATTGCTGCTCCATTTATAGAGTTTAAAGGTGAACTTAGCCTAACTCAAAATTTAACACATGTTGTGTTTCATTGCGACGGTTTATTGTTATGCACCACCAATAACGATAGGCTCGTGGTTTGGAATCCTTGTACTGATGAAACCAAGTTGATCATTCCTTGTAATCGTTCCGACAAATATTCTATGTTTGCTCTCGGCTACGAAAACAAAAAATCTTGCCGTAACTACAAAATCTTGAGGTATCGCAATAATATAAGTAACCCAAGTGTTGAGTTTGAAATCTATGAGTTTAACTCTGGTTCATGGAGATTTCTTGATGTTACTGCCACTTTTTTGATTCGATCTCGTGGTGTGTGTTTGAAAGGAAATACTTACTGGCTTGCTCACGATAACTATCTACTAAGTTTTGATTTTACAACAGAGACATTGGGACGAGTGTGTCTTCTTCCCTTTCAAAAGACTTCTTGTTGTACTGCAGCTCTATCAACTGTTAGAGAAGAGCAACTCTCAGTGTTTTATCAGAGGTTTGATACATTAGAGGTTGAGATATGGCTGGGGAATAGTTATAAGATTGATGAGACCATCGTCTTTTCATGGACAAAATATTTAGCAATAGATATTTATAAATTATCTGGCTTTTTTGAGTTTTCGTGTTGCATAAGTTTCTTCATCGACGAGGAGAAGAAATTGGTTGTATGTTGTGATAGCGGACGCAATTGTGGAAACATCAAAAACATGGTACAGGTTATTGGAGAGTATGGTGTATACAGAAAATTTCATTTTGGAGACAAATCAGGCCAGGCAGTTATTTTCAGTTATGTTCCAAGTTTGGTTAACATTCAGAAAAGTACAATTATGCCAAGATCAGGTAAAGGAAAAGAATGAAACTTATCAATTATATAGAGAATGTAATTTCTTGCATTGCTCTTTTTTGTTTTTTTCTCATTTTTGCTTAGTCAATGTCGTTTGAATAACTAATGAATTGATCTTTCCTTTATTTATTTTTGTATCTCACCTGTTTCTTAATGATTCATTCCTTTGCATTTCAACCAAAAACAATAACCAGCTTGTAAAATTATCGTATAAAAGCTCTACTCTTGAGATATGGTTTACGGCGTAAACCAGTTTGTAGACTCTAAAAATATAATTTCGGATATAAGATGGTGTCTACTGTCTAGCTTCTGCAAGGAAGATATTTTCCCTTTCCAGCCACAATATCCGTGCCTTTTTTGGAGTTTGTTCTGTCCTTGCAAGTTGTGAATCTCATTATCTCCTAATACAAGTCGTACCTTCATAGAAATCAAAGAAAATCGTTGTGGCTATGTGTTTCTGATGATTTTTGTAGTATCTGGCTAAGCTCTTGGATGAATGAAGTGTAAGATCAATGTTGGAAAGACTCTTTAAGTCGATATTGTTGAGTCTTGATGGAGATTTTTTTCTCCATCTCATATCTTGCATAATACCAGTTTGTTTCTACCATTTTAAACATCTTTTCTTCTAATCAAACCCAAAATCTTTCAAATGGTTTGCATCCCGAAAAGATTGAGAATCGTGGAGGATTTAAACCCCTTTAAACCCCTAACCCTATAAAGTCATCAGTTTTACAAGGAGTCAAGATGAGCAAACTAATCGAAATTCAACATACGGTATGTTCAAAATCTAACATGAGAAAAATTAAAAATGATTAAAGTCAATAATGCATCCTATAATTTTTTGAGAAGAATATAAACTTATATCTTAGAATTCAAACTCATTACTAAAAAAGTATGAATTCATTAATTCAACAAAATAATATGCCAAAATAAAAATTATTAGAAATAATTGACGCCCTAAAAATAATTTATTAACAAATAAATACCGTACCAAATCTTAAATTGACCGAATAATATATGATTGACTTTGAATTTACTACCTAAAAAGGTAAGATTTGTTTTGCTTTAAATATTATTTTGTTGAAGTATTAACATTGATATTTTTATTTAAATACAAAGGCACATATGGTAAGTGCTCACTCCATAATTAAAGCTTACTGCATAATCTCAAATTTATTACACAGAACAGAATTTCAATATTTTATTTTTCTATTTCTATATAAATTGATGCACTCAATTTTTATGGAATTGGATTTCTTAATTAAAAAAGAATGATTTTATGTTTTCAATCATAGTTCGTGCTACAAGAGTTTCTGTGTATTAATTCTACTAGAACTATAGTTTTTCTTCGAAATAGTTTACAAACCAAAAAGATGATGTATATAGAGAAAAAGAGATAAATTCATGAGCACGATATTTCCGCGAGGAAAGTAATAAACTTTTTTTCCTAGTTTTGGAAGATCACCCAAAGGTCTCTCACATAAACTCAATAAATGCTCCTACATATAATTCTTAGTTTCATCAAGTGCTAAATAAAACACATATATTATCACTAAAAAAGTTTTTAGGAATTTTTTTACGCTGATAATATTTATTTTTTGTTTAGTAGTTGATGGAGCCAATAATTATGTGTAAACCGTTATGAAGTTTATGCGCTTGACCTATGTCATCTTCCCAAATTTTGGAAAGCGCACATCGACTCATGAGTTTCTCTATCTTTCTATCTATATACGTATATCCCATTTTGGATTGTAAAAGTTTTTGATAGCATTAAGTTATCAATAAGAGAAGAGTGGATCATACTCAAACACTTCTCGATCTTTCTTCCACTGTTATTGATATTGAGGGTAAGGTAGATGCCTTGATGTTCAAAAGAATACTATATCGTCTAATCTCTTGCGTAATACCAGTTTGTAAATTTATCGTATAAAAGCTCTACTCTTGAGATATGGTTTACGGCGTAAACCAACTTTTAGAAATACATAAAAAATTAGAAAATGTGTGGAAATTGATTTCATAATACCTCCAAAAAAAATTATTATGCATGCAAAAAGAACATACGATCTAAATATAGATGCAGCTACATCCTACAGATGACTAAAAAATCAAACTGAAATAGTAAAATATATGTCATGTAAATAAAATATCAGGGACGGTCTTTGACATATGAGCAAGTTGAGCAAATGATTAGGACCCAAATCTTTTGGATCATTTGTAGGGCCCAATTAATATAAATTAATATAAATTAATATGAAGAGAGGCCAAATTTTTAGGACTGAACACCATTACTTGATACTCGTCTCGTATCCGTTATTTAACTCGTACTTATCCCGTAAAACTGGATACTTGTCGAGATAAGTCAACTATCAAATATGTTAATTAAATTACTTGCAAGTACAAGACAAATTACCAAGTATTGAAATTTTTTTTGTTACTTAGCTTGTAATTTGACTGGTACCAGTTTTTTTTTTTTAGTTAGCAACATTAAAAAATTCTGCATCGAGACTTTCTCTCTCATATTAATAAGCAACTCACAATCTCAACTATTTTAAACAATACAAACAGACTTTTATATTATTATTAAGCTTACATTGTATCATAATTTTGTTTATAAACAAAAAAAATTGTGTTTTAAATTGTGATTTTATGATATTTGGAACTTTGAATGTTTTGTAATTTGTATAACATTGTTTTTACATTCAAATAGTTTAAGTAGTAAGTAACAAGATAAGTCAAATTACTTGGCAAGATATGGCTAGTACTTAAAAAAAGTTAAATATCAAGTCATTTAATTATTTGAACAAGTCAAGGCGGAGTCACAAATACTTGAAAATTAGCAAATACTTGCATAGTGCTTACCCCTACTAATTTTATTGTTAACACAAAGGATGGTGTGGTTCGTGTGTAAGAAAATCGTGGTGTTGTTAAATTTTATAAGTCAAGACATGTAGAAAAAATAGATACTCCAGAGGAAGTTGTGTTTTCCTCTTATTTGCCAATTAATCACATGATTTTATGTTGAATTCACAATACCTCCAAAAAAATATATATATATATATATATATATATACATGCAAAATAAACATATGGCCTTAAATATAGATGCAGTAACATCCCACAAATGAGTGAAAAAAAACCAAACTGAAATAGTAAAAATATATAATTCTATCTCGTCAGGCATGAATTAAGAGCCAATATTAATGGTTCTTCTTCCAAAAATAACAATTTATCCAGCAGAATCGATTTGATCATACAGACTCCAATCAATTAATATATGATGGAACGGCGAAAAATTGCTTCTACAAGCTTATCGTTTCTGCAACTCAAGAGTACACCAAAACCTTCAATGAATGCATAAAAAAAACCAATGTAAATGAATACTGAAATCTGCGGTTTAGCAAGCACAACCACCGCCTTTTGGCTCGTTTTCAGTCACTGCATCTGGTATGCCTTGGAAGTAACTGCAATAACCCAAAATATTGTGTATAAGGGACACAATTGTATAAGTATTCAGCTTATTCTTTAGCCATTCTTGGTTTCCGAAGTAGGCAAAAATCTTAGATAGGCAAGCATGTAATGAATGTCTCTGTCTTTATCAATAATCACTAAACATAGGACGCAGTAAGAGATTCTCGGGTTTCTACACTATCTGTATGCAGCATCTAAACTTCGTATTCAGATTCTAAAATATTCAGACTCTCGAACTTAAGAATTAGACAATCCAAACAATGGTGGAACCAAAACATTTGGAAAGTTGGAAAGAAGAAAGCTACTAGTTCCCATGATCTCTATGTTCTATGTTTTAGTAGTATCTTAATGCAGTCAAGATTTCATTTTTTCGAAGCTCTCATATACTAGAGATAAACGAAAGAGAAAACTTACATATCCTGTTCAGTCTCGTTCGCAAGAGCGGTTTTAGCAATGGTTAAGAATGCTTCATCAACATTGAAGTCTTCTTTTGCTGATGTCTCAAAGTAAGGTATGTTACCATTAGAAGCACACCAGTCAGCTGCTTTCTTCTCAGAGACCTGAAGTTAAAGAGAATAAAACTAGACTGAGTAAAAGATTCAAAAGACTTAAAACAATGGAAAACGTTTCTTGATCTTCTTCTTACCACTCTACTGCTCCCTCCATCTACGTCAACCTTGTTTCCAAGCACTATAAACGGAAATGTCTTTGGATCTGATGGACTTGCCTGAGTAGCACGAGGCGATGCCATGGAAACAAGGAATTCATACAAGTTAACATAATATCTACTGTTAAACGACTGAAAATGCGAGTGCAGGACAACAAACTGAAAGGAACTTGGTTTATAGATTAATGAATTCTAAAGCTGTTATGAACACGGAATAAAGTTAGTAATATAATTGGTATATCCAGTTAACCAAGGACCAGGTAAAGGCAAATGAGTGTTCAAACATAAAAACATGTTACATTGCTAAATCATCTTGTCTTCAAATGGGAAAGCAAAACTTCAGACATGGTCTTCAGAACCAAAAGAGATACCAAGATAACCAAACGCTCTTCTGAAAACTCCATCAAAGAAGAGGTTGACTCAGGGCTTGTAGAAGCCATATTTGTTAACAAAAATATGAAGATTGTGACTCTAAATAGTCAAAGCTAACAATCCCTATTAAACCAGAAGTAGCATATTCTTTAAATTCCATGTATTCATCATAACAAACAAGGAAAAGCAGAGAGCCAATCTCAATTGTATAGCATATAAAACAATGAAGCATACCAAGGCAAAGTATACCAAAAAAAAGGAACAGCAAAACTTCAAAATATGGTCCTGAGAACCAAACAGAGATAAGAAGATGACGAAAACCTCTACTACATAAAAGAGTTTAATTCAGATTCTCTAAAAGTGAAATGTTAAAACCAAAATCTGAAGATTGTGACTCTAAATAGTCAAAGCTAACATTCCTATTAAAACAAACAAGGCAAACCAGAGAACCAACCTCAATTAAATAACATATAATAATGAAGCATACCAAAACAAAAGATGCCAAAAAAAAGAAGCAAAATTGCTAAGAACCTGTTTAAGAAACTCCTCGTGCCAATTTTCGAGAGAATCAAACGACTTCAACACATTAACATCATAAACCAAAGCACAACAATCAGCTCCTCTATAAAAAGCAGCACCAAGACTCTGAAACCTTTCTTGTCCAGCAGTATCCCAAATCTAAAAACACACACATATAAAAAAAAAAAAAAAAAAAAAAAAAAAAGGGTGAAATATTGAAGAAAGTAATATAAAAAACCAAGAAAAAAAAGCCACAAACCTGTAGAGTAACAAGCTTATCACCAATCTGAAGCTCCTTAGTTACAAAATCAGCACCAATTGTTGCTTTATACTGCAAACTAAATTTCTTATGCACATATCTAAAAAAATTCATCCATTAAGGTCCACAAAAATAAAGGATTTCACAAAAAATCATAAACAACAATGAATCTATAGCCAATTTAACCACAAACCATCAAAGAATTTTCGGATTTTCTGAATAATTTTTTATTCAATCGAAGGATACTGATTCATCAAAGAGGTCTTACCAACCCTAGAAAACGAAAATCACAGATCAAAAATCAAAAATCAAAGGAAATGATAAATAAGAAAAATACGTATTAGACATCGGACTCTATACCCGCTATCTCCGAGGACAATGACCTTGAGCAAAGTACGTCTTCTCGTCGCCATTGTTAATCGACAACAATGAATTAAAAGATTTAAGCAGATCTTGGAGAGAAGGATTCGTGAACAGTGACGAGAAGATTTTGTAGAGATCCAATTTTCTAAACTTTTTAATCGATTTGAAAAGAATCCGAAGAATGAAAAGGGAAAAATGGTAAAGGGGCGCCAATTAGATCCCGACGTTTTTTTCTTTCTCCGAGACTGATGAATCTATAATTTACTTTTATTTTCTTATCCAAAAAAAAAAGAAGAAGAAGAAACACATATGTTATATTGTTTTTTCTTTTATTCATTTCCACTTTGGAGTAATCAAACAATACAATAAAATCAAGATATGTACATTACATTTGGAGATAACACTAATAATTTCTTTTTAATTCAAACCAATGTTTTATTATAAACCTATGTAGTTTCTAAACCTATGTAGTTTTCTTTCTTTTTCCTAGATACAATAAAACTTTTTACAGATTTAAAGGTTGTCATCCATTCTTTTAGAATAAGGAAGGAAAAACATATTGAGATTTACTTCATAGTTCATTCCATAAAACTTTATAACACAGTTTTCTCAGAGGCAGAAATTTATTTTATATATGTCAAATTATCAAAATTAAATTACTCAATTATTGTTAAAGAAAAAAGTACTAAAAACAAAAAACATTTGAAAGCAAGTTTGGGAGGGTCAAAATTGAAACTTTAACTATTTTAGCCAAATTATCCTATGAATAGTAGCTTAAAATTTAACTTTTATAATTGAAGGTGGTGCATGTGACACCTCATGACAAGAAACCTATAAGATAAATTCTTTTTGGTTTAAACTTAATTACATTCTACTTAAAGCATGTGGGCTTTATAATACAAGAAACCTATAAGAAAAATTCTTTTAAATTTATAATACAAGAAACCTTGGATAAAACTTTATTACATTTTTGGGCTTTAAAATTATTTATCTAGTCCATTGGTGGGATCTAGCACATTAAATAGTTACTCAATAGAACAAACGTATGTATCCAAGGTTCCAAGTATCTTCAACATGATTAGATGTACACAATACAACATATCTAATCATGCTTGTTGGCATGAGCCCTGAAAAGTCTCCGAGTACACCATTTATATGCAAAGTATTTGATGATCTTTACATGTTGTTAGGTTGACTTTTTAGCATGTTTTTATTGCATTTTGCAATGGTTTGGTTCATTTGCATCGCATATCTAGGATTTTACTTGCATTTTTCATAGTATTCTCTTTTCTTAGATATGGAACTGAAGTGGACAAAAGAGGTGATCAAATGAAGACAAAGGGATAAAAAAAGTGGACTTGATGAAGAATAGTAAATGTAGTGGTCAAGTGTAGCGGTCAAGTGACGTATCCAAGATCCAGGGGTCTCGTGCCGCGGTTTGGTGGCACCGAAGAAGAGTTGACAAAAACTACTTGGAGATCTGGTGGGCACGTGCAGCAGCCAAGTGACGTCGATGGACTCCACCGGCCAAGTGCAGCGGCCAAGGGACGTCGATAACTCCCAACGGCCAGATGCAACAGCCAAATGACACATGTTGCAACGTCTCCGAGTTTTATTGACCAATATCTAAACCGGGTTTGACTTGGTTTATTATGGGATTGACCCAACTATTTTAACCTCCCTATAAATATTCTCTAAACCTAATTTATTGTCTTATGCTTTGTTTTAGAATCCATATTAGTTTCGTTTGAGATTTTTGAAGAACATTGTATAAATCTTTTCATTTTAATCTATCATATCTCTTTCTCTTCTTAAATCTTTCAACTATTCTCTTAAGAATTATGATTATGCAAAGATCAAGCTTGTTGCTTTGTGTTTTCATGAAGATTAGCGAGTAGTCTTTTTATAACTCTAGGGAATTGTATATCTAGGGGGATTAGGAGTAGACTAGTGGAGTTTAAGCTTGTAACTACATAAATTCTTGCTTGATAGGTGGTATTAATGCTAGATTATTCTTGAAAATGTTAATTTATGACTTAAACATTTTAGCGCCCACAAGGTGCTCGATAAAATGGTTTAACCAAAATATCAAAGTGTTTTACATTCATTAGTTATTTATGCTATGGAAATAGTTGATTAGGGTGTTTAGTAGCTATTTATGCTTGTAATTAATGTTCATTGATGATTTGATAGCTAACGGGAGTTATTGATTATTGGAAGAATAGTAAAGAGATTAATGTCATAGAAGTGGATTAGTTGAGATTAGTGACCTTAGACCTAGGGATTAGTTATGTTAAGTAGATTAAGCTCTACTAGTTAACAAGTGATCATCCTAGTCACCTACCTGAGAGTTTGATTTTTCTTTATTTGATTTCAAAATCTTTTTTAGTCATTTCCCGCTTTCATTTAATTCAAATTTGGTTTAAAAAACACACAAATTTTTATTGCTTAGATTGAAATGAAGATTTGCATTCCTAGTGTGCTATTCTTGTTTCCTTGAGGTTTGATAACCTAAAGTACTCAACGTACGATATGATAATAATAGCGTTGTGAAACGCGATGATCAATTTGGCGTCATTGCCGGGGAAACAAAGCAATACCCATTAGGATTTGATCTTTATTCGAGACTAAGTTTTTATTTTCTTTTCACTAACCCTTTAATCTTTTTGTTTGGCTTGTGATCTATTTACCATTAGGTGTATGAACTTGCGGAATCACGGGTCAATGAATCGAGTTGAGCGAGTCGAAGACATCTGTAGGTTGGAAAGAGAGCTTGCTAGAGCAAGGAGAGAACAAGAGCGGTTGGTTCATTTGGACAGATTAGGAGTGAACATGGATCACAATCCACCTCCGGTTCATGTTGAGAATGAGGACCAAAGGAGTGGTCAAGGGAATGTTGGTAATGGGATGTTGGTGGAGATCTTAAACAACTTCCACCAAGGCCCGCTTTAGTGATTGAAGCCTATGATGAACCAAACATTAATGGTCACAGGACCGGGACTAGGCCTCCTTCGGTAGAAAACAACAACTTTGAGATCAAATTAAGTCTAACCAACATGGTACAAGGCTCAAAGTTTCATTGACTTGCTATGGAGGATCCACTTGATCACTTAGATCAGTTTTTTGGTACGGTGAAGATCAATGGGATCTCGGAAGATGCATTCAAGCTTAGGCTCTTCATATTCTCACTTGGAGACAAAGCTCATGTGTGGGAGAATAACTTATCAAAACTCTATCACTTCATGGGATCAATGCAAAAGGGTGCTCTTGACTCAGTTTTTCTCCACTTCACGCAAAACTAGGCTTAGGAATGAGATCTCAAGCTTTGCACAACGAGCTAATGAGAGTTTTAGTGAGGCATAAGAGCGCTTCAAAGGATACATTTCTCAATGTCCACACCACGGCTTCTCAAAAGAGTCTCTCTTGAGTAAACTCTACCACGGTGTCTTGTCAAAGTATATGATGTTACTAGATACGACAAGCAATGGTAACTTCTTGGGACAAGGTGCGGATAAAGGATTGCTGTTGGTAGAGAATCTAGCTCAAAGTGACGGCAACTATGGTGAGTATTACGTTCGCACATCGAGGGATAGTGTTGAAATTAATGATCGTCACCATAGGGAGATTAAGGCGTTGAATGAGAAAATTGATAAGTTTCTTCAACCAAATCAAAGGATAATCAACTATGTGGGTGAGAGTGATGGAATCCAAGGTTATCAAGAGGTTGAAATAGAAGGTTGTGTTGAACGACAAGAAGAGATGAAAACTATAGGTGGTCAAGGCCAATGTTACAACAAAAGATTGAACCTAAACTATAGGAATCATCCCAACTTTTCCTATATGAACCCAAATGTAGAGAATCCCCAAGATCAAACCTACTCACCTATGAAACTCAAAGGCAACTTCCAACAAATCAACTAACAAGGAAGCTTTCTAGCCAACAACCAACCAGAGAATTTTAAACCAAACCCTTAATTCCCATCCAATAAACCCTTCTTTCAAAACCCAAACCAAGGAAACTCTTCTATTCAACCTCCTCCTCAAGACAATGATATGAATGAAACGATGAAGCAAATTATAGAGGGACAAACCAAGGGTCATGCGAATTTTGGTAAGAGGTTCGTTGAGATGCACAACAAGATGGATGAGTTGTATAATGATCTTGATGGTAAGATCAATAGCTTGTCTTCTCATATGAAAGTCATTATCTTAAAAACGCTCAAGCCTCTTCAAGTTCAAAGCATCCAAGTGGAACATTATCGGGTAAATCCGAGGCTGATTCCAAGGAATTTAGCAATGTTTAATTCACAAGTGATTTAGATGTGGTTCATAATGAGAGCTACACACTATCAAAAGGAGATGGTAGGATTGATGAGCACGAAAAAGATGTAGAGGAACTCTTTAGACTTCTCTATGATGGGAATGATGAGGATATGGAGAATAATGGTGATGAGAAGATCGAGAAAGGCACTAGAGAAAACGATGTGGTGTCAACGAAGGTTGAAAAAAAAGAAGCACCAAGAGTTGAGTCTCCTCCTTATAAGCCTCCACTTCCATTTCCCATGAGAGTTCTTACTAAAGCTCAAAAAAAAATATTCTCGAGCTTCAAAGTTATCATGAGTAAGATTGGAGTACATTTGCCTCTTATGGATAGTTTGCACTAAGTTCAAGTTAAAATTGGATAAATTTTAAGAAATTTAGCAATGTTCACTTCACAAGTGATTTGGATGTGGTTCAGAATGAGAGCTACACACTATCAAGAGGGGATCGTAGGATTGATGAGCACGAAAAAGATGTAGAAAAACTCTCCAGACTTCTCTATGGTGGGAATGATGAGGATATGGAGAATAATGGTGATGAGAAGATCAAAAAATACACTAGATAAAAGGATGTGGTGTCAATGAAGGTTGAAAAGAAAGAAGCACCAAGAGTTAAGTCTCCTCCTTATGAGCATCCACTTCCATTCCCCAGGAGAGTTCTTACTAAGGCTCAAAATAAAATCTTCTCGAACTTCAAAGTTATCATGAGTAAGATTGGAGTACATCTGCCTCCTATGGATAGTTTGCATTAAGTTCCTCTCCACATAGAGTTCATTAAAGTCATATTAGCAAATCAAGATAAAGTGGAAGAGTGGATGAAAGTGTTTAAACAATCAAGCGTACCACCGGTTGGACCCAAAAAAATTCCAAAGCTTGGTGATCTAGGTACATTCATCATAACTTGCTCTCTAGGAGATTTGGAAATCGATGCCGCCTTATGTGACTTCAGAGCAAGCGTGAATGTGATGTTGCTTGAAATGGTGGAGAACTTAGGGATCAAAGTGATGAAGCAATACTCCTCTTCAATCATGTATGTGAATTATTCTTTGAAATCTCCACTTGGTTTGATCTAGGATTACCTACTTAAGATTGGAAATTTCTTAATCCCAATGGATTTCACGGTTGTGGAGAGGGCGCAATCCATTAAGCTTCCACTTTTTCTTGGAACTCCCTTTCTCAACACCGCGGGAGCAAGCATCGACGTTCCAAACAAAAGAGTGACTCTTCTCCATTTGAATGCCAAGGTCTCCTATCAAATCAAGTCTTACTCCACAATGTTTTGTAGAAAAATCACTCATGAAGAAGTGAAAAATAAGGAAGAGCCAAGAAATGTGAAGGATCAACATGAAGAGACCAAAGTTGTGAATGTGAAGAACAAAATAACTCAAAAGCTTGATGAGGAAATCTTGGATGGTGAATGTCTACACTCCTTATTCGATGAGTATGAAGGAAGTGGTAAAGACAAGAGGATGGAGAAAGTTAAGAAGGTTCTTAAAAATAACAAAAGAGAGATGAAAGAAACTCACCATTCCACTCTTGTCAAATCACCAATGACTACAGTTTCAATGACCTTGCACCCTTGGAGATGTGTTGATGGAGAGGTTGGGTATAAAGTAAAGTGCAAGGGAATGTCAAATCCTAATGATTAAAGTTATCTTCACACCAGAGCTTAAGGGAAAATATTCAAAGGGTATTCAAACTGTAATGAAGGAGGTACTCACCATCAACCTCAAGGTGGAACACTCTTCTTCAATGCTCTTTCCACCAATTCAACTGGTCCATGAAGTTCAACAACTCGACACAATCTGCTCCCTAAGGTTACCGACTAGGGCCACGATATTGATTTTTACTCCCTTGTATATAACATTCTCTTTAGTCAATTATATTTTTCCTTTTGCATTTTATGTTTTCGGTCTCTTTCTTGAATTTTATTTCACACCGAGACGGTGTGAAGTAAGTTTGGGGGAGATACTCGTCTATTAATCATGTGTTCATTTTTGTTTTCAATTTTATCTTGAATTATGCATTGTGCATAAACCTATGCATTGAAAAAACAAAAAAAAATGAAAATTTTGAAAACACACAAAAAGAAGCATGTAGTCTCATTTGCATATTAGGATTGAGTGTAAAAGCATATAGGTTTGCAAATTCATATGTGATATTTTCCTTGTAGAAATTCAAGCTTAGGATTCAGATCGTTGCCCTTAGTTATGGTAATTTGTTGCTTGAACACCTTTGAAAAATGAAAAATCCATATTTGGACTTTTGCATCTTTCGAAATACAATTTCTACTTTTATATGGCTCGCATGATTTTTGAAACATATCTATGAATTTGGACTTAATTTATATCTAATCTTCTTGCTTAGGGTGATTTAAATGTGTTCTCACAGTTGTCTATAAAACACATTCAGGGTTTTTGATCCACTTTACCATCCTTGTGCTAATCTGAATGGTCATTTTTACCTTTAGAGTGGTTCCCTACCTCTAACCTTAACCATTTATTTCAAACTCTTTGATTGACTTGATGAGTGAGGCATTTTGTTGACAATGATATGATATGATTTTTAAAAAAATTGAGAGTATCAGGAAAGACAAAGGATTAACTCTCGTTTTAGCTATAAATGGTAATATTAGCAATTAGTATGGGAATGGAAGACTTGGATGGTTAGATTGAATAGTTGGTTTGGTGTTGGAAAAGGAAAAGGGTGAAAAGAAAGCTTATCAATGTTGTGAAAATGAATCCCTAGGAAAACTAAGTGATAAGGCAAAAAGCTCTAAGTCTCAAGTATGAATAAGAAATGAAAAACAAAAAAAAATGTTGCTTCCCTTAGAATGTACAATGAAATTAAGTTTGGGAACAAAGAAAGAAAAGAAAAGAGACTAGAAAAAAGCTAAGTGTTGAACTAAGAGGATTTTCCTAGGAGACTAAGATAAGAGATTGATCATAAGGTTGTGTATTAAAAAAACCAAAGAGTCTATTGATATCGGGTTGAAAAGAGAATGAGAAGAATGTGAAAAGGTTAGAAATTAGGATTCATTTCATGAGATGGGGTAGAGTAGTGATATATCGTAGTTTTTATGGGGTTTTAAGTCATGATATATGTATATAATCGAGTCTTTTATGAGTGTTTAGAGTCCTTTTAGAGTCTTTTACATGTTTACACACATTTGAGATCATTTGGACATTTTGGAGCATTCTGGAGCTTTGCAGCTGAGAAGACGAAGTTGGTGTCGTTCCTGACCACTAGTGTCAAACGACACCACTATTAGTATCGATCGACATATACGCTATTTTCACGCCACACGCAAGATTTAACAACTTTTGAAAAATTACAACTTTGTCCAGAAGTTTTATATCTTTACAGAAGACCCCAAATCGTGTTTAGACTATATAATTAGGATTTTTAGGTTTTGTTACGTTTTATCTTTGGTTTTTGCAACAAAACTCTAGGGAGATTGAGAGCTTGGGGCTGATCTTACTTTGTTCTTCTTTGAGAGAAGATTTTGAATCTCTGCTTCTATTTCTCTATTTTATTTCATATGATATATATTTTATTCATGTCATTGATTTCAATTGATATGTGTGAGTAGCTCTTGTTAAGTCAAGGGATTCTCATTAAGGTTTTCAAGGAATTGTAGATTGATTTACCTGTTAGGATTCAAAGCTTGATATTTCTTCTTCTAGGTTGTTCTTAATACTAATTCTGGTTTGATCACCTAGAAATTAGATCATAGGTTGTTAAATTTACACGATGGTGTGATTTATAATTTGATAGAACCTAGGGTGAACAAATTAGATAATTGCAAAGGAATTTGGATTAGATATTTTGTGAACAAATTGAACTTGTTCTTAAAGCTTGTTTAGAACCTTATGATCTGCAAAGGAATTTGGTTTCTTAGGTTATAGACATAGTAGATTTTTGCAACGACAGTTGATTAATTTTATATTAGTGATTTTAGTTCTAGAACTGGTGTTTAATTCGATCCTAACGAATTAGTTGATCTGCATTACTTGATTTCCTGAGAATTTTCCTGGGCTTGACGTTTTTTCCATCTGAATACAAATCGATTTTATATTTTTTTGCACTGCTTTTATTTTAATCATCATATTACTTAGCTTAATTCAAAACTGAATAGTTTATCGTAAAATATATAAGTCTCTGTGGATTCGACCCCTATATACTACACGGAGGACGTTGGGCCAAAAATGGCATGAGACATACTCCCCCACTCAATCCGGAGACATCCTCGTCGACGCTTGTCCCTTGAGATTTTTGGATGTCTTCGAATGCTGGTTTCCGTTCTTACGTATCGTGAACTCCTTCCCTTCGCCCACGTCCTCCGTGTATTGCAAGGTCGAAACTCAGTACATCACGTCCCTCCCAGGTTCAGGGTCAATTGGAAGAGTGTCAAGAAGTCTTAAGGATCCCATCTGTGTCATCTCGACTTCTTCATCCTCATACTCTTGTTGTTGAATCAAAGCGCACAAGGATCCCAACTTTGGGCAGTCTTTTGCTGAGTGTGGCCCTTTGCACATATACCATCAACCCCGTGGAATAAATTCTTTCCCCGAGCTCTTCTCGGAACCTTTGGAATATGCTGGTTTATAACGGTCCTTGGATGAACCCCGTTCATCTCTTCTAGTGAAATCATGGTTCTCTGTTTGCCATCTCCCTCCCCCACCATTGTCGTTTTCCCTTTCTCCCGTGAAAGTCTCGTATATACTTTGGTGGTGGAAGTCTGAGAGCGATTCGGCTGCCGCGATCGCTTCATCGATGGACCGAGTGCCTCTCCGCTGCAACTCTTGCTTAGCCCAGATTTCCAATCCATCGATGAAATGGAACACAAATTCTTCTCCAGACATACTCGGAATATGTAGCATAAGTCTTGTGAACTCATTCACATAGTCACGAATGTTACCTTTTTTACGAAGCTCTCTTAGCTTCTTGCGAGCCTCGTAGATAACGTTGTCGGGATATAACTGACGCTTGAGTTCCCTCTTGAAATCAGCCTATGTGTCTATCCGGAATGTCCCTCGCTCAATGTATGCATGGCGCCTTCGTCACCATAGCATAGCCGTGTCCACCAAATAAGATGTAGCAGCTTTGATCTTCGACACCTCATCTGTGAGATTGATATTCTCGAAGTATAACTCCATCTGAAGTTCTCAACTTCATGGGCATCCCTTGCCACATTGAACCGTGATAACTTTGGGAAATCCACCTTGGATGATCCGTTCACCATGGTCGTGGCTCCTGTATTGGCAACCGCCTGTTTGCACAACGCCAAGTCTTGTTGCATCACCTCGATGCTGGAACGAAGACCTTGGATCGCCTCCAACAACTTCTCATCAAGTCGTATAAATCGAACTCCCATGTCGTCCATCTCATTCTTGAGTTGTCCAATCTCCCCGAACGTCGTGTTCTCAAGCTCGGAC
>VBRH01000994.1:0-11014 GCA_014578085.1 Cardamine resedifolia | reverse complement strand
AAAAAAAAAAAAAAACTAAGGAAAATGAAAAACCAACAAGTCAAAAATGGTCTGTGACAATACAGTTTATATTTGACCATTTGTCTTTTTTTAAAAGCAAATGGACTAGATATTTTTATATATTTAATCTTTTTTATATATTTAAGTTAATAGCTTATATTTTTTTTTACTAAACAACGCTCACTTCCTTCTAGAATTTGAACTTGCTGCTCTTACGTTCCAATTGCTACTCTTTTGTAAGCTTCTTCTAATTTTTCATTTTATAGCTTAAAAAATGGTAACAAGTTAAAGTTGCCCTTCATATGTTATAACAAGACTCGATATATTCTTGAAATTTTGCAGCTTCTACAATATTTCACTCTGATCAAAATAAAAAGTTCTTAGTTCATAGTCTCTTGATTAGATCACTTCTCATCTAAATTCACAAACTCTCCAAAGTAAAGTCCCTAGATGTGTTGAATACTTCATGATCACGTATTTAGCAAACCTTGGAGTAAGCTCCAAGCTCGGACCAACGGATCCACTTGGCATACTTCATTACCCCAAATGTTCTGCAGATTAAATCTTGAAGTCTCCATCTCTACACTCTGTTCTCTTTCCAAATGCTTAATCATTTCCTCGTCCATTGAGCTCCCGGCGACTTCCTGTTTAAACCAAAAAAGTGAAGAAAAAGAAGACCCGTTTTAAGATCTCAAATGGAAACAATGCAATCACCTGAGTACAATGTGTGTCAATACTATTAACTATGCATGCCACCTAATTTTGATGCTAGAGATGAGACAATCGTTGTACTAGTCTTATCCACTTGTTAATACGATCAGTCTACTTGATACTTAGCCTACTAAACGAAATAATACTTAAGCAATATATCACTGTCCATGTAATTCCCACAGAGAAAAAACAATCTCACACTTGAGAGAAACATCGTTAAGCTCTGTCCACTAATTCTCAAGCTAGGACCGTTTAGTTATGGTCAGGCCTCAGAGGACAGAATGAAAATGCAATAAAATAGTGGAAGACAAAAAGAGGTCGAACATACCCAGATGGGGCCACTAGTGGCATTTAGGATCATTAACTTGAGGAACTCATCCTCTGAATTGGTGAGAAGTTGATGTGAAGCAACAGTAATGGTGATATCATTAAAGAGTGTGTCGATATGTGATCCATTGCACTTGATCGTTATCCTCTTGTGAGCCCGAACAATTTTTTCAAGATGATAAGCTGTGGAGCTCCGGCTGCTGGCTGTTCTAATCCACTGTGCCACATCAATGGCTTTCTCAGGCAATTCTTCGTGTAGCCTAAGAAATGAGCACGCTCTTTTCCCACTCACCCAGCAAAGGTAAGTTGATGATCCATCATCTACAGCAGGAAAGTGAAATTAATGACAAGAGAAAAAAATGGATGTCAGGTGTATCGTACACAAATGCATATATTATTAACCAATGTATCAATGGACAAGTAAAGTTCTATTTGCCACTGGAAACTGAAGCAAAGGCTACTCAGGAGCATAAAATGAGTCTAAAGATCTGTTCTAACGATTATGCAAACATAAATGTATTGAATGTGACTTACCTACCACAAATCCTGCAAGTGATATATCAATACTTTTCCCAAACTCGTTTTCTGAGGGATCATCAGATCTCACTTGGAGAACCAGAAGACGAACTGACACAACCTGTTGCATCAACAAAACAGTACACATAAATGGAAGATTAAAACAATTTTGCTAATCCACGAAAAGATTTACCTTGCAGGCTAAGTTTATTTGCTGATTATCCTTGTTTCCTGAGAATGAATTAGAAGCAGGACCAGCAAGAATGCAAGGTTTCTGAGGTGTAATTTTGGGCAGACACAAAGCAGCTCGATGAGTCGATTTCTCTAAATGTGGATCATCCAAAGCCTTTCGAGAGTTTATTTTGATAAACGATGCTGAAGTCAACAAGAACCTATTTTCCCCTCTACAGAAACAATAATGCAAGGGACTAAAGATGAGTTTGTCACTTGATAAATAGATAATTATGCAACAGTGTTTATTTAGGTATAATACCCTGTTCCCAGAATCCGATAGAATGTTGCATTCGCCCCAGGGCCGAATCCAGTGAGATATGAATGCCTTCTAAGTGGACCAAAAATCTTCACCTGAAACACCATCGTTGAGGAGATAAGAGGTACAAGAACACAGACATCAGAGAGAACAGGGTATTGACTACTACGCACTTACAATTTGATCATTGACTAAAACATGAATGCAATAGCTGCTTGAAACATCAATGTCACAAGAGTCAACAGCATCAACTTCTACTACATCACCTCTGAAAGTCGCTAGATTTCCCTCTGGAAACAAGCTGTTGGAAAGAGGTAGTCGAGATGGCTCTGCATGCATGATCAGCTCCGACTGAGTACAGCATGAACGATTATTTTTATCTTTCTCAGATGCCACTGGCTTACTAAGTTCTTCCAAGTCCTTGAGATATACTGAAAAGAGCCTTTTTGCATCATAAGGGAGAAGAAGAGAAACATCTGAACAAGATTGTGGACTAGAAACATTTCGGTGTTCCACCGCAAGAGATGGTTGAGAAGACACGAGAGGATATACATCCATAGATCCATCACGAGTGAGAACTTCATCAAAAGAAAGCTCCACACTCCATAAACGTGCTTCAGGTCCACATTTGATTTTGCCATTGTTAGATATGCAAGACCGTCCAACGCAAAAAGAATCTTCAGTGCCATGCTTCATCAAATAGCAACTACCAATCTGCAATGCCTGCCAATAAAATGCAAAACCATCATTTAGTTGATGTCATTAGTCTTTGTGCAACATAAATATTTACTAGGAATCAAATGTTAATCAGAAATTAATACTTACATTATAGATTTTGCATTCAGGTATGAATTCTAACAGCACACGCTTAGCATTGTGCATGTTACCACTTTTTTTTTCCTTTGAATTAGACAGAGTTGCTGCTGTCATCAAACAGTGACTACTAACACATCTGATGGTCATCTGGCAGGAAATTTCATGCAGCACAGATGATACTCTTTCCCTTTGTACTGCATTATTAGTTTTACATCTCTTAAGTGGACGTATTTCTTGGGAAGTATTACATTCTTCAAAATAGGGAGCAGCTGTGTCTTCTTCAGTCACAGTGCAAATGAGATCCCAGGGAATGATTACAGCCTCGATGAAAATACTGGTACAGTCAGGTATTCCTAGACGACCCTGGTACAAGATCAATAATGATAACAGTTAAGACCTTCTAGAAGCATAAACAAAAGAAGCAAATAAATAAACGACAGTGACATTTTGGAAATTGCTATTTTGTAAAATAAAACCTTACATTTTTTAGAATCGGAAATTTGTGGTTCACCCTAAATAGATGAAACATCTCCCCTTTGAACTCACTCAGATCAGGCCTCCAGTCAAGAGAATGGTGCATGGAAACATTTTTGCAACTTGCAGCACCAAACGATAAAGAAAAATGCACTGTCAAGGTGTTTTCTATGGCCAATGGAGTGGGATTAACCATACTTCTACATCGAAGGGGATTTCGAAGAAACGGTATGTGGAGCATTGATTCAGGTAGTCCTTCCACAATAAGATAGAAATCAGAAACCTACAGGATAAACTGAAGTGTCAATAAGACAAGTTTGGTATCCTACAACATGCCGGATAAGTGAAGAAAATGTATTTTGAAATACAAAATTAACCTCACATATCCTGCACGCATTTCTATCACTTAGAAGGTCTGGAGTCAAAACATCGATGCTGCTAGTTCTGTCATACAATTGTAGTCTTCCAGAAGATGAGATCTATGTAGAAGAATAATGTCACAGCTACATAAGGGTATAAATTGAGAAAAAAAAAAACCTTTTTATGTAGCAAAAGCTAGAGATGTGTTCCAGATATTAAGCAAAAATATATACCCTATCAAGCTGACATGATGACACTGATATCTCAACAATTTTAAAAAACTTTTAAATGAGTTATTTGATGGCACAATAGTGTACTCATGTAAGCCTTCAGATATCATGGAGCGATATGGAAGCATAACACAGATATGGAGTAGCAATATTTGCAATTCAAGAACCAAAAACTTTGACGTCACGAGTTATATACCTTCAATATTCCAATCAAGATGACACCAATATCTTCACTTCTAACAGTCTTTCTGTTTGTATGACTGTATCTTTTCCGCGTTGACGATGGATGACTTAAACAATTACTAGCACTAAAGTTCTTAATCTGAGAAAGCAAATCATTCAGCATGACCTTGTAGTGGTGGACAAAACTTGAGATAGGCATTACCTGTTTGGAGAAAAAAATAAGTGGAATTAATATAATAAGATCAAAGAATAACCATGACAGTCAAAAAGAGATTATACTCGTCCTAATCTAACCAAACAATAGACTGACCAGTTTTAGGTTGCAATCACGAGCTTCACTATTGCATCCGCATGATTCATGCATGCAGAATTCAGTAAAAAGCCCGCACTGCAAAATTAAAAGTTACAAAAAAAAGAGTAAAACTGATGAGCATGGATGTTACCCTTAGAATGGTATAAAGCTGCATCTATTATTGAACTTTGAATTTACCAATTTACCCTATGTTGAAACATGGATGGCGTTATGTGCGACTCAGCATACATCTTTGTCAATTCATCCTTCTGATAACACCTCACAAAAAATGAGGAAGACCATAGGACTATAATGTGGGAGAAAACAGGAAAGCCCCGGATCAAAACAAAGAACCAAGCCTGCTTTTAGTTTACCTGATTGGATCTTAAGATTTCCTTGTCTGATGGCATTCTGTCAAATTCGTGGAAGCATAAACGAACGAGTAATGTCCTGGCATTGTTTTGCAGTAATATCAGTCACAAGTCATAAAATAGAATGGACCTAAGATATTGCTAAAATCATCAGAGAGAGAGAGTACCAAAATCTTGCAGGAAAGGACAAAGACTCGATGAATCGACTCAAAGAAGTCTGCCGACATGAATCTACAAGACAACTAAAGCACCAGCTGGATGAATCTCCAGACATAAGAGAAAGCCTCCAGGATTTAACCAATTTATAGCAAAACCTTACCTCGTTTCAAAAGGTGAAAAAATCTCAACTGTGATGCTGGTCTTGAAGCATGCCCCAAGTATATGCACTTCTCCCCAAGAAAATTTGGTATTCACAAAATGTACATTTCTGATAAAAATCTGCACTAAAGTAAGTTAAATCAATCAAAGATCTCAAACTAGCACAGACAGACTAACTTCTCAGATGCTTACAGCCAGAAAAAAAATAACCATCTTATCAATACACAACAAACTGAATCAAGAGGGGACTTCTTACAAGAGAACCAGTACGGATACTGTGGGATCTATTGAGTATCTGATCCGTCAATAAAAGCCAAACATCTTCATCCATCTCAACAAGCTTTCCTTTTAAGTACACACCTTTAACAAATCCAAGGTATGAACCACAATTACCTCTCCTCTCAACAACACTTTTCGAAACTCGTTGTTTCTTAGAAACCCAAGGTGAATGAAGAACAGAGTTCTCAGTCGTCACAAACACCATCAGAGAATCACACTTGCTTATATAAACCAACTTCTTCTTCATACCCAATAAAGCAACATTTCTTCCAACTAACTTCGTTATCGCAGGATGCCAACTCACAGCCACTGAACCATAAAAGTAAACAAAAACAGACTTCTCGAAAGAGTGACCGCAATCAATCGCATTTGGGCTATACGCTTTACACTCACAAGCCATAACATGTACTAAGAACCCAGGAAGATTTACAGAATCATCTGACTTCCCATCTTTACAAGGAACAACAGACACAGGGCTGATCGACTCTACCACACCATGGACGCTATATCGTGACTTACCGTTATCTGATAACCGCAGAGAAGCATTCAATGGAAACAAACCAATACTAGAACACCGAGAAAGCAAATTACCACCATTATCCACAAGTTTCCACTTGATAATCTCCAAAAATCCACCACAATGCTTCATAGGTATAAAATTCCAAGATAGAACACAAATCTTACTCCCAATCGCATGGATTTCGAATCTAAGTATATCACAGCAGATTGTCAAATCACCATCGGAGAATCGAAAGCAGTAACGATTCGGACATTTTAGGGTTTCGGAAGGGAGAGCTAGCGTCCCGACGATAACCGCTGGGTGATTCAGTGGTGCGAGAAAGTCCAAATCGATGGGGACGGAACGTGATTTAGGGTTCCTACTGGTTGATTCGGAAGACGAGTGAGGATAGAATAGCGACGATGCACCGGTGACGGCTCGGCCACCGTTGATAAGCTCTGTAATCGTGATAATTGTGGCGTTCTCCATTATCAGGAGCTTTGAGTATTTTAGACTCACGGCGACGGTTCGGTGGTTCTGTCCATGGGACTGTAATTGTGGAGTGGACAAAAAAGAGGGTGAATTAGAGCGGGAACCCGAGAACGATGACCCGACTTTGTAGACCCGGCCGGATTTTTTTTGAGAAGCTCCAACTTCATACCGGATAGGTGTAGCGTCGACGAAATGGCTAACGTTTTTTGTAATTCGGTTTGGGTTTGGGCCTTGGATCTGTCAATGGAATTAGCTCAAACTCCATTGATGTAAACATTTACTATCGTGAAAATTCTTAATTAGAGAAGATTAGAAGAGCCAAAGAAGATCAAAGAGATTGGATGAAGGGTCGGAGATGGTCCTTTTTCGACCTGATTTTTGGGAGGATGTTTCTGCAAACCAATCATAGGCATCTATTGAAAGTTCATTGTCTTTGAACAGAATAAAGGAGTGACCAAAATCAGAAATATATCTCATAGGGTATGAGATGTATGATAATGGCTAATTTCACTTGTAACATGAGGTTTATGATGATTAAAGGGGAGGGAGATAAGCAATCACATTGTTGATGTCCTAGCCTAAACATCTAAAATCAAATATATTGGAATTAAACAACAACACATTGTTGTCGACCTTGAAGTTCCATGGTATGATCTGTTTGTCATGAAACGTTTTGGTCTTTTCTTTGTAAATTCTTGAGTTCTCATAGACGTTTAGACGGATCTCACACAATTTATTCATTTGCATCCTTGAGTTTTCGTAGGCGTTGATTTGTTCTATTTTAACAGCTCTTAACATGTTTTTTTACCATGTTTTCATGGTTTTATAAAGTATTGTAGTGTTTTATTGAGTCGTTTCAGGTCAAAGGAAGTTAAAGCAAAATTTAGAGTTTTAGAGTAAAAGTGCATTGAAAAGACACAATTTGAGGACTTGGAAACATAGATGGATCGTGCCAACCATCCGGCTTGATTGAGCCAAAGGAAAGATAGCATTTACTTGAGTTTTTTGGAACTTTGGTTCTTGATCGAGCTAGTACCGTCCTCGTTGGGCCAATCAAAAGACAACACTATTACATGTGATTTTCGTAACATTGGTGCTTGATCGAGCCTAACATCTCTTTCCGAAAACCAGAAACAATCAGCATGCTTGATTGGAACAATTATATTTGATAAAACAATTTGCAAGCTAAAAAAAATACTTAGGGTGCGTATAGTTCATCTAAATGAAAATGAGAATTGATGTTTGTTTAGTGCTAAAAACTGATCATTCAAATGTTTCATCCGGATGGATTATCTGAATTAGTTTTTAAAATTTAGGCAAAAATTTTAAAAATCATTTGGACGGAGATGGTTCATACAAAAGTAACAAATGACAAGTGTACCCCTATTTAAATTTATTTTCTTTGTTGGTTTAATTTGTTTTAAAAATATTTACATCAACAACAACAATGTAATTGCGATTTTTTTTCATTTTGGCGAAAGTTGCGGATTTGCATTTTATTAACAAAATTTATAGAATCGAGTTTTTTTTTGTTGCGCGAAACGGATCGTTTTGGCGGAAAAAATTGTGATTTTTTTCATTTTTGCAAAAAAAAACTACATAGTTTTATTTTGTTGAGAAAACTACTGAATCGAGATTTTTTTTTTGCGAGAAACAGCTTTGTTTTGCGGAAAAATTGCAATATTTCATTTCGGAAAAAAATTATTCTTACGATAAAATATAAACCAAATTTTGTTGATTTCCATTTTAATCGCTACTTTTTTTTTGCCAATTAATCAATAAATTTTATTTTTTTTGCTAAATTAGTCACGCCATTATATCTTCTGATGGAACTGTTATTTTGTTCTGTCAACAAACTGGAAAATCAACAAATTTGGTTATATATTCATCGTAAGTAAGTTGAATTTTTTTTTCAAAACTTTGTTAAAGTTGATTATTTTTTAACATTTTTTGGTTAATTTAATTGTTTAGTGAATTTTCTTTTTATTTAACAGGAATCCTATTCCTATCTAGTACTCCTTCCGTTTATAAATAAGTATCGTTCTAGATTTTTTCACACAAATTAAAAAAAAAATTAAATTTCTATTTTACCCCTAATTAATATACTCTATTAAAAATTTTATTGGTTAATATATTTAAAAAGTAAAGATAAAATTGAAAAGCTTAGCAAACATTTACAATTGTAAAACGACACTTGAATTTAATGTAAAAAATTAAATCTAAAACAACCCTTATTTATGAATGGAGGGAATAGTATCTTAACACTAAACTATCAACTTCTTTGGTAGGTAGACTTGCCTCTTTATGAAAAACGTTTTCTTTCTTTTTTTCTAATTAGATAATCGAAAAGATTCTTTTGGCAAAGTTTATTTCCCACCAAAGGCACGAACTTCAAATTTTGGTCCTCGACTCGAGGTAGTTTCTTATTTCGAGCTTATCTTTTTATAAGTGCTAAATCTCCACTAGTCTTGGTTCATCTCTCATTCCTCTCGAAGGACATAGCCACACCAATGACCACCGTTATGCCAATCCGAATCGGAGTAATGGGATGCGCCGAAATCGCTAGGAAAGTCTCTCGTGCCATCCATCTTGCTCCCAACGCCATTATCGCCGTTGTGGCTAGCCGTTCCCTTGAGAAAGCCAAATTGTTTGCGTCCTCCAATGGCTACCCTCAATCAACTAAGATCCATGGCTTTTACAAATCCATTCTTGAAGATCAAGAAGTTGATGCTCTCTATGTTCCTCTCCCAACTAGCCTCCATGTTGAGTGGGCTATACGTGCCGCGGAGAAAGGGATGTAAGAATATTTTATTCTTATGTGACATATGTGTTTCTCGGTTTAATTATAAAGATCAAGTTTAAATTAAAAGTTAAGAATTCTAATATAAAAGGCGATACCGTGATGGATTGGTTTCGATTAATAGAATTAGGATTCGGGTGTATTGATAACCTTCTTCTCTTATCTTAATTAAGAATTGTTCTTCTATAATAGTTGTATATATTATGCATATGGTAAATAAACCTACCGAAAAATACAAAATGCATATATAGATATATATAATGGTGGTTTATTAATGTGTGTGTTGATTGTGGGAGTTAGGAAAACATCATTTTCCCATTACTGAATGAAAATAATAGAAAACTAAGAGGACACACACATTAATAAGAGATGCGAGACCACCATTAAAGTAAGAAGACGAGTCACGTAAATGAGCTGATTCTCTCCATCAAAAAACCAAGTGAAAGGAATAAGGAGAAAGAGAAGAAGAAATCAATTGGTGCTTTGATTCCATACTAAGATCAACTTCACATATGGATCAAGGTAAGTATTTCTTATTCAATAAGAAATGGTTCATGGTTGAATTAGAATCAAATCTAAGTTGATATTGGGATAGATTTCATTGTTTGAAATCATAAAAGTTTTGATCTAACATGTGGTATCAGAGCTATCTTAGATTTATTTAATTCACCATTAATAAAATTAAATAAAAAGGATCTAGAGTTTATTAATGTTCTTACGGCATAATGATTGTTGAAGAATTGATTTGAATATGACTTATTTTTTTTTCTGATGCATAATTGTTATATGGATCAAGAGACATATTGGTTATTTAGTGGTTTTTGTTTAATCAAAACTAAAAGTTCTCTTATGATCGAATTATTAAGAAATAAGAGGTACTTAGTGGTTACGAATTCTCTTATAATTAAAAAAGACTTCGTGGCACTCTTGATTGAATCACAATGCTTAATATATATTAATATATAGTAAGTGGCTGAATTGTGTGATTTGTATGCAAATTGCATATATTAAGTGCTTCTAATTGAAGTGGCTGATGATTTATAACGATGATAGTTTTGATTAATATTGTCTCTGGTTTATTCTTCCGCTGTGCATTTATTTTAAAAGGGTAATTGGGTTGTGAAATATTAACACAATATAAAAGATATTTTTTACCCATTCAAGTTTTAATGTTTATATTGTATATAACATGTTAGTCACCAAAGTGGCTTTATTATATTACATATAGATATTAAAAAATAAAAGATTTTATAAATTGATCATGACTAAAGAGATGCTTAAATGAAATTAAAATTTGATTGATCAATATTTATTACCTATATTCTTGGAGATCACCCAAAAGTGGATCAATGAATATAATTAATAATACTAAAAGAATTAGTCATTTTCACTATGGTCAATAGCATGTATACCCAAAGGTAACATGGTTATTTGACTTATGTGTGATTTGATTAATTGTAAAATAATAAAATTTAGCATCGTTAAAAGTTTTTGTGTTTAAGTATTGCCCAAATGTTACTTGTACACATGCTTTAAAGTTTATGCCTCTAAAAATCTGTACTAAAGTCTCGAAACACTAATGAGTAAGCATGGATTAATGTCTGCAGCTTCATCAAATCTGTTTGCATCTGCTAACTCTATCGTGAAGTTCAACGGACTGAATTATGGTGAATGGTCTGAACAGATCCGGTTTGCTCTGGGTGTGATGGCATTAGACTTTGCCATACTTACAGATGAAGAGCCCATAACCATTACAGTAGATAGCTCCGAAAATGAAAAATGTCGGTATAAGAGATGGGAGCGATCTAACAGGCTGAGCTTGAACCTTATGAGGATGACGATGGCGGAAAGTATTA
>VBRH01000993.1:40198-56723 GCA_014578085.1 Cardamine resedifolia | reverse complement strand
TTTTTTTTTTTTTTTTTTGGATGAAAAATATAAGCTCTTTTTGTTGCTCATATACTTCCTTCAAAAGTGATAACGTCAATACACATTGAAATGCTAACCAACAGAAAATAAATCAGTACCGAAGGACCATGATTCTACAAAACAAAGAAGCAAAGACGATAAAACAGAAGATTTTTATTTTTATTATTATTATTATTATTGTTCTTAGTAGTTTTTTCCTTTTTTAAAAAAAATTGTTTTTAATAGTTTATTCATTTTTAATAATGTATTTTAAGTTTTGTTTTTTTTTTTATTTTCCGTGAAGCTCTGATCTTTATCCAAAAATCCTAATAACCTGAGAAATACACTTAACGTGTCGTCCTTGGCTATCCTTTCTCTGCCACCTCTCTGTTTCTTTCCCTATCCATCTTCCTTCCATCAACTCTTGTATTTTTCTGCCTCAGTTCGCTACAACTTCTTCTCTTACGTACTCTCACTCTTAATCTTCGCCTAAGAAGGTAAGTTTTTTAGTTTCTCCTTTGTTTTATGGGATCTTTTAGAGTTGAGATTCTATTTTTAGGGTATGGTTCTTAATTATAAAGTCTTGACCCTTTCCTTTTTGGAAAATCCATTGACGCAGTGACTCATTCTGTGTGTATTCATGTTGTTATAGGAATTTTTTATTTAGGTGAAGACAAATGAATCATGGAGGTTTGGTTTCTGGGTTGGTCTCATCCTCGGTTTATCTTATGACCAGACCTTTCTTTTTCTGCATATCTGCATGTATGTTCTGTATTAGAACAGCTCTTATTACAACCTTTGTGTCTTCTGATATGGTGACTTCTGCAATTTGGTTCAACTTAAATATGTTCTGGAGAGCTGTGTGGGGCACAATCTGGGGATCTCTTCTCCTCTTTACGTTTCCGATTCGCTTCTTTGCCTCTATACCAAAGGAAAGACTGGTTTGTATCGGTTTCTAAACCGTTCTTGTGTCCATTTTTTAGTAATATTTAACAAAATGATATTTTGTATTTACAGCTTGAGGAGAGTATTTATGATTTGCGGTATGAGCTAGAGAGTCTTGAATGGAATAGAAAAGAAATAGAGGAGAATCTCCGGGAAGCAATAAAAGAATATCGAATCATGGAACGCGACTTAGATGAACTAGAAGATGAACATGATGAAGCCATTTCCAAAATTGAAAAGCTAGAGGCCGAGGTACAAAATTTAGTTTAATCGACTCTTTGCATATCTTAATATACATTTGTTCTAAAACATATGGATTTTGACAGTTGAAAGAACTAAAGGAGGAAAATCTCCAATTGAAGGAAGGTTATCGAAAAGACTATTGGAGCAAGAAAGGCAAAATTAAACCCAAGGAAGAACCGAGTGCAATCCGAAGCATACCAAAGCCGAAGAATATCCCTTATGGATCAAAGGGAAAAGCCGCCGTGTTGACATCGGTTAAATCACCTCTTTACCCGTTTGCAAAATCGACAATCCCAAAAGACGAAGAGGTAACACCAAGAGTCCTCGGTTTAGAGAGGGACATTGCGGTTTCAAGAAGCGTATTCAGCGCGATGCTTGCTCTTGTGGTTGGTATAGTAATGTATGGAGCCAAAGAAAAAGAGCTGTGTACTCCACTTATAGGAGCACTCTTCACTGTGGTTGGTATCTCTTTGAGAAGTGTGGTTCAGTTTTTCTCCACGGTTAAGAATAAACCGGCTTTAGATGCAGTTGCTCTTATGAGTCTCAATTGGTTTATTGTTGGTACTCTTACTTACCCGACTCTACCAAGAATTGCTCGAATGGTGGTACCTCGAGTGTTTAAAACCGCTGGCTCAGTCTTCACTTTGCTCGGTGGTGGCTCGGTTCCCTCACCGCCGGAGTTCGTGAATTATGTTGGTTAAGTTTTGTTCATAATATCAAATCTTTTCAGTACTTCCTTTCTTCTCTTTGTGAATGTAATAATTATTAGTCTAGCCAAACCGGATTGAACCGGGATATGTATGCATTTTGTAATAAATAATTTATGATTTACGGAAGTTTTGTGTATCCTTATGATTTATAATTTATATCTTTATTATTTTGTATAAACAATTTATGATTTACGGGATATCTTCAGGTGATTTTCATTTGAACCGAATGACTAGGGATAGGCAGTGTCGGACCTGAGATTTAAGAGTTCTAAGTAAAAACAGAAATTTGGGAGTTTTTTTTTGCAAAAGTTACAAAAACGGGAGGTTTTCTCAAAAGTTACAAAAACTGAAAATTGGGAGTTTTTTTTTTCAAAAGTTACAAAAATTGAGAAATATTTCTATGATAAAATTTTGTCTTTTAGAAAAGTGTAGGCCATTGTTTCATCGGGTTTGGTCCAGAACTGGTTTTGAAGATTAAAAAAAAGAAAAAAAAAAGTTGAACGAAGAAATTCATCAAAGTGGAGAAACTTTTAAAACTTAAATAAATATAATATTAAAATTTGTGTATTATAATAAAAATAGAAAAATATTTGGCATACTTTATAGAATTTTCTCAAAATTTTAAATAGAATAAATCGAACTTAAATCAAATTTGGTTGAAATTTCATTTGTAATATACTCCCTCCGTTTCACAATATATGATGTTTTAGACAAATTTTTATGTTTCAAAATATAAGATGTTTTTCAGATTTCTATGCAAATTTTATTCATTTAATTGTAAAAATAGGCAATCAAAATAACTTTTTTCAATTACAAGATAATTTTTTAAATAAAAATTAATATTTTTTTAACTCTTTGATTTAATTATTTTTTCAAAAATAATGTTTTATATTTTAATATATAAAAGTTAATTTTCTTAAAAAACGTGTTTTTATCCTAAATATCTTATATTTTGAAACCGATGGAATATATTTCTAACAAAAATAATTTAGATCAAAACATATTTAAAATAGCTAAAATAAACAATTGTCCAAAGCCCGAAGCCCGAAGAAAATTTTATTTTATTTTAGCGAAGGGAACTAAATTTGGTTAGTTTAGACAATTGTACAAAGCCCGAAGAAAACAAAAACCAAGACCCAAAACTTCAAACCGAATGGATTAATCAACGAGACAACGACCAAACCGAGATTTAAACCGGCTCCCCTTTTCACTCAGTCAGTCAGAAACAAGAAATGTGTGAAAAACCGTGTGAAAGAGAAGACTTTCAAGAAGACACGCGTCAATACCTGATTAGTCTGTTATTTCGTTAAATACCAAGCAAAGGAGAGTAACGTATTCTCGATATTTGGTAAAGTCTAAATCAGAGAAAATATCTTTGCCAGATATGGTAACTGTTTTCTCCTCCTTCTTCTTCTTCTCTGAGAGAAATAGAGAAAGAAAAAAAAGTACGATGATGATAAAGTTACCGGCGGTCTCTGATTCGCTTGGTGCAGGTCGGGAACTGATTGGCTAACACCACCACGTGTCTTGTCATGGTTGGCTTGTAAGCTCCCGCCTTGCAGCAACTGAATCTGAGTCCGAGGTGAAAAAAAATCTGGATCCAACTTTCAGATCTGACACTTTTTCGTCACTCTTAAGGTAAAATCTTGATATTTTGTTTGTCTTCGTGATTTGTTTGATTCGTTATTTGATTTTTCTCCAAATCCAGAAAAGTTTATTACTTTTTCCTCACAGTTTCAGTCTTTTATTAAGATTTGAAGCCTTAATGAGTTTTTAGGATCGAGGGTTTTTGAGCTATATAGATCTTTGTCTTTGGTTTCGTTATTGTTAATGATGATTATTTGCTAATTGGATTGGGAGTTTCAAAGATTTTGATGGAAAAGTCTGTAAATCAATAAGCTTTATGTTGGTTTATGAGAATTAGGAATTTCTAGGGTTTGTGTCTATTTCATAGTTGCGTAGGTTAGTGATTATGAGATTTGATATGATCAATTTCAATTCGTTTATAGGTAAAATATATAATGAAACTCTTGAGTTTAACTTTGATCATGTGAACTAAGACTGATTTTCGTATACGTGTTTGTATTTCTGAGTGTTTTTTTTATATGAAATTGAATTTGGTTTGGTAATGTTTTATGTTATGATGTTGATTTCGAGTTTTTCTTCATTGTATTTGACATTTTAAGTCAACATACAAATTCCGTTTTCTGTTTTTTTTGGTTTTTTTATTTTTTTTTTATTCGTCTTGTACTCGCTATTTGTCTCCTACTCGGCTTGAAAATAAGATTATACTATTTGTTATTCACTTAAAATTACTTGATACTTGTTATTTGGTATTTGTTTATAGTTCTTGTTACTAAAATACTAATACTTAAATTATTATAATAGATTAATATTTTTTAAATTATTATGAATTTTATAATTTTGATTTGATTCATAAAGACTAAAATGTCAAAACTGCCTTCATGCGACAAAAATGAAAACTTATCATTGCGTTAAAACTCTTTAACTTTGACAAGTAACAAGTGAGTCAAGTAAATTGCAAGTAATCAAAAATTTTACAGGTAATTGATCGAGCAATTTTAGACGGTCAAATAACAAGCCAACACTTCAATTACTTGTACAAGCTAAGTTGGGTCATAAATACTTTGAAAATAATAAGTACGAGAAGTTAATTTGATTGTTTCTTTTTTTTTTACCAGTTCTATATTATGGATTATTTAGAATTTTAGATATTGACAAAATGAAACCATCACTTGTTTTTTTTTTTTTTTTTCATCTAGAGTGTTATTAGATGTTGTTAAACCAAAAGTTATACAAACATCCATCGAAACTAAAACCGGCGGAAACATCCATAGATATCTCCAAAAAACTATGCCAAAAAGAATGGAAAACTACACCCAAAAGAATAAGAACTACGCCCAAAGGTAGGCATGGACCAAAAATTTGGAACCGAAGAACCAAACCTAATTCGACTAAAAAAAATGATACCGAATTCGAATTGACAAAATATCCGAATGAATCCTAAATTCCTATACCCGAAAAACCGAGCACGTATCTGAACCGAACCGATAATCGAATGTGTATCTGATATATCCAAAATATAATTATATATCTAAATATATAAATTATATATATATATATATTATATAATCCAATTACCCAAAATTTCAATTATAAATCTTAAAATATCAATTATTTTTAACCAAAATATCTAAAAACCCTAAAATAACCAAAATTTTTGAAAATTTTTAGTTATATTTGTGAAATTTAACCAAAATTTATTCAAACTAAATAAATTTTTTTTTTCCCTAATATTTCGGGTACCCAAACTCGGACCGAAAATTATAAATACCCGAATGAGTCTTAAACATTCAAACCCGAAAACCCAAAAATCTAAAAGACCCGACCCGAACCTGAACGGATACCCGAACGCCAATACCTACTCAAAGGAATGAAAAACTTATAAAGTAAAACAAAAGGTAAATGCGATAATAACCTGAATTTATTTATTATTTTATTTTATTAATATCGTCTGTCCTTTATTTATTTTCTTGGACCTCATAGCTTGTCATCTTAATTCTTATCTTAATTACCATTAAATCATGTATATATGTAATTATTTGTATATGAAGAGATTTTAGACAAATATTATTCTTGCTCAAATGAGTTTAATAAGATTTAAACTAAGAATCAAAGCAATAAAATTAAAAGGAAGAAGTTTAATATAAAGACACTAAGATCAAATTGATTTTTGAATTGATATCATAAAAAGGAAGAAGGAAAATTGCTTTGTGGCAACCCTCAATGATTCATTGTTCTTACAAAATGCATATATATGTATGATCTAAGCTTGGTAGCCAACCCTAATGAATCATGGGTTGGGTCATAAGATTGGTTTTTGTTGGGCTTTTATATGTGCTTACATACACATATATCTTAGCAGAGCAAATATTTGCTTCTTAAAATTTTAGTATTTGTTATTTGTTTCGTATTTAATGGATATTGATTTTTAATATTTGATTTACTTTATAATATCACGGATATTCAAAATTTCCAGATAAATGGAAATGAATAACAAATCTAACGAATATTTTGTCCAGGCCTTGCCGGTGATCCCCAAGACGCTATAAAATTTAGCGACTCCTATCAACCACCTACGACTTCCAACTACTGTTTTTTTTTACTCCATGTTCGAAAAATCGTTAGGCACTAGTCAGACGGTCGAGGTGAGCCTAATTCCTAACCAATAATTCGGAGATTAGCTTTTTGGTATTTTTTAATTTAATTTATATATAAAATATAAAATACATATGTTAAATATAAATTTTTATATGGAAAATGAGTATAATTAAAATTTTAAGTATGCAAAAAGATTTTATGCTCACAAGAAAAATTAGGCATGAAATATATTGTATGTAAAAAAACTAATACGTATAAATATTTTGATAGTATAAAACTAAATATTATAAAACTTAAATATATATATATATATATATATAATTTTCTATGTAGAAAAGTTAAATTGTTAGTTTGACTCTATAATATCTTCACATCGGATAGTAAATAAACACCCATAAGAAACTAAACAAGTTCCACGTATATATCCAAATAAGCCAATAATGTATATGACTTTCAGTAGTTTTAAACATCATTTTATGTGTCAGTTCAAATTAAAAAGCCGATTATTCGGTCCGGCAATTAATGATTTTGATTAGACAAAATGACGATGAAAAACTACCGCAGACCGATTAAAACTGTCGCTACATCTTTCAAATGAGCGTGTCGCTAGCGACTCTTCTATCTGCTTGGATTGGCAATTTAGTCAAAAGTTTTCTCTAAAAACAGTTTGGTCAAAAAGTTTCTCTGAATATAATTTAGTCAAAAGATTTAGGTGCAACACTTTCAGTTCTGTCAAATCGGCACAAATATACTCTTTTTTAATGACTACTTAGGATTATTTAATTACCAAAATAAAACCGAACAAGAATATATGCTTTATATCTTTTTGTGAGTGGATTTTGAATATTTGCATTTAAGAAACATTATTAGATTCGCAGGTAGAATATTTAAAGTGAAGAAATAATGGATGAGAAATTTGAAAAAAATGAAAGGTATTAAATTAAATAATTACTTATTTAGTTAGTTCATCATTAACTAGTAAAGTGTTACTGGTTTTACAAATATCAAATCTTCTTAAACTTATGCCCTAGAGAACAACAAAACAAAACAGGTTTTGAAGTTTTCAAACAAAATACTTACTTGAAAAACCCTAAAACCCCTGCAACTTCTATTGCTGTGTGTTTGTGTTCCGAACACTGTTTATCTCTGTATGTCTCCTGCAAAAGAAACAAATAGAGTTGTAAGAACAAAGATTTAACAATGCAGCTTAGAGGGAAGGCACAATCGAGGGAGTGTGTGTGCGCGTAAATCTCACCGTGCATGTGTTTAATGAAGTAGTCCAAATCTGGAAAACAAGTAGATCCTTGAACCAAAGGAGAAGGTTGGCGATATGTGAAGAAGGAGAAGTGATAGCTATGTGGATGGTTTCTTGGTTTAGCCATTTCGATTAATCTCATACAACCTTCTCTATCGAAACAAGTAATCGCATTCTCTCCGCCAATAAGAAGTCCCTTATCCCAAGCTGCATTGACCACCTACCATAAATAACCAAACTTAGGCTTACGATTACATTTGCAGAGAAACAAGAAAAGGTAAAGTCATTAATCAAAAGTGTCATTACCTGCCAACTTAAACCTTCTGGATCAGCTAATGCTTCTTCATGTTCATTAGGAGACATTTGCGGCCCAGGGCACACAAACTTCACAGTCACCGAATATTTCTTTAGAGTTTCGAAAATATGAGAGTAACCATCTCGGTTTGAAGGGTTATAGTATCCTGCAGTTAATTCAGCAGCATGACTAGCAGTCTTGTAAGACCAGTAAATCGCCGGTATCTGCATTGTTTTTATGTGTATGAGTCTCGTAGTTATAGGCATCATTGGCTTTTAAGGATAAATGCAAAACAGACTATACCTTGACAATAATCTTGGTCTCTTCAAACGCGAGATTTGCAAGAGACAGAACATTCTCAGCGTGACCGATTAGCAACTGCGAATACCAGTTTAAGAAGAAGCGGCCGTAGTAGCTGTCATATTCACCTCTTTCTTGGAAGAAACCAGTTTCATGAGGTTGAGAATTGTATTGACCAGCATTCTCTGGTCCTTTACCCCAAAAAGCAAATCCCCGTGATTTTGCTTCCTTTAGCAGATTCGATTGCGAATATTTGTCATAACACTGCAATAGGAGAAATAGTAAACTGAAATATTAACAATGCTCATTAATGAAGTCATTAGTCACAAGTTAGAAGTAAAGTTCAGCAATCTGAAAAATACCTGAAACTCACCAATACCGGGATAAATCCAACCCATCCTTTCTGGGAAAGATGGGTACTTTAGCTCACCAGAAGCTCCAAGACCAATCTCAATTGCAGCAATTAGTCCTTCCACAAACAAGTCATCAAATTCTGACCGGAAGCTTCTCATAAAATCAAAATAGACCTGAAAAATAAAGTAAAGAAAATGAGGAAGAAATGGGCACATAATACACCAAAATGCTTAGCAATCTCCAATGAGTGTTCTTTAAGTACCTCTATAACAGTTCTACCATGCAATACCCGTTCCTTGTCAATGCTCCAATTCAAACACTCGAAGCTTCTTCTTCCTTCACGATCAGTGAAAAATATGTCTGGATTGTCTTTTCCAACCTCCAAAACCCACTGTGGCAACGAGATCATAACATTTGCAGATGCATTCCCTCCATATTCATGAAATGCCATCACCACCTTCAAATATACCACATGTTAATTGCTAAGATACTACGAAAAAAGACAGTTCTTTATCGCGATATTAAAGCTCTACAAGTAAGGAATATCACACCTGTAGTTTAAGTTTGAAGTCTCTGATAAGGTTAAAGAGCTCCCTATAGCCAGACCATACATATTTCTGAGGATTCCAACCTTCAACTATTCCCCACCAACAATCTATTACCACTCCATCAACATTTAACGACTTCATGTAACTTAATTCTTGCCTTACACCTTCAGGATCAACCAACTGGCCAAAGTTATCTATAATCCCAACCTGAAAGACAAAGTATTGAACTTTAGGTCAAGAAAACAAAGGATAGAGGCAAAAAGAGTAAAAGAACTATGTATATAAGACACAGTTCTCTCAACAGAATCTCACTGGAAGCATGGCGTAAACAGGGACATAAAAGCTCTCAGTGAAGTCATTACGAGGCTCTGTGGAATGAACATCTTGTATAAGCTGAAAGAAACAACAAAACTGCTAGATAAGAACAACAAAACTCCACCTCAAAGTCAATCATTCACCAATACTCATTCTTTACCTGATTAGCTTCCAAGCATCCGACCGAGGTAATAGGACTAGCACCTGTATACCTTCCATTCCCGGGATGATCACTCTCGGCGATAACAGCAGAATCAAGAGACACAGGAGAAAGATTCTCATCGATTCTAAGAACTGAATGCTGCTGACAATCAAGCGCAGCTTTACCACAGTTCTTCAAAGTACTAGATGAAAGAGGACTCTCAATAGATCTCGTCGGAAACTGAACCTATCCAATGACATGAAAAAAAATCAAGATTTAACTAAATTGATAACAGGACAAGCTAAAAACATTGGAAAGTTTCAAACTTTCAACACATATTAGGTATCAAATTTATCAGCTTTTACTATAAACCCTAACTGAAACAACTGTTTCCACTTCCATAAACCAAAGTCAAAAGCTCAATTAAAGAATCATCAAAAGTTTGGATTTTTGAAAGAAATGCTTTTGAAATTTTCGAACCACATGATTTGGTTGATGTGATTGTCGGTAAGTAGTACCGTCAGCGTCAACACTCCAACCAGCTTCACGCGCTAAAGCAGCGATTACATCGTTCATATCTGCACGCGCCGGTAACGGAAAATTACCGTACTGTCTCAATCCAGCGAGCATTCTACTTGTGATTGCTCGTCTATGTCTTTCTCTAAGCTTCGTTCTCTCTTTTTCCTTTTCCCTTTCTCTCTTCCCTTTTCCTCCTCCTCCTCCTCCGCTGCTTCCTTCTCCGCCGCCGATTCCGGCGATGTCTCCGTTGTTTACATCGGTTTCAGTTTGAGTTATCGATGCTGCTGCAGCCGCGGCGAATCCACGAGGACGTCGAGACTGTGGATGGTTGTGAGTTCGGTGGGTGAATTGGTCCGGGTCGAGATTCGGGTTCGGGTCGATCGGATCTTGCGAACCGGTGGTGGTGGTGGCGTTGTTTAGAGTGTGCATTTTTTTTTTGGCCGTGAAAGTTTTTGTTCACTCTGTTTCCTTTCTACATTTTAGATTTTTGTAACTTTATGAATTTACGAATGAGTATAGTAATTATGATTAATTACATAAAAGGACTGTAATAAATAGAATTACCAATTAACCAAACTAATTATCTTTGACGAATTAGTAACTAGGTTGGCTATTTTAGTTTGATTTTAGTTTGACTTTTTTCGATTTTATAAAAATTGAAACTAAACAAAAATATTAGTAATTTAATTTAATTTTGAGTTTATTTAATAAAGTTTCATTTACTATTAGTCTCTTAAGAAACAATAGTAATATAGTGATTTGATTGTTTCATTTTATTTATTTCATTACTAGTGAAAACCCCTGTACGGAAACGAAAATATGTATACGGAAATAAAACATAAAAAATCGTGAAAACATATTTTTAATTAACAAATAAGTACATGTTGGAAAACATGAATAAAATTATATATAAAGTATATAGTAAAACATTAAAAACATATTTTAGAAAATTGTTTGAAACAACACAAATCTAATACATTAATATTAAGTAGTTTAATTAAAGATAAATGATTATAACCATTAAAGTCAAAAATATATCATATATATTTTCATTTTTCCGCCACATTTCCCTGCATTCCCAAAAATTTCTAATTCCAATAGAAACGGATCTCAGACGGAAATTTTGCGCAATCCAATCCAATCGGTTTATAAACAAACCCTGTTCAATTACTAACATTTTCATTTTAATTCGATTTAATTTTTTTGGGGTTACCCTACTAGTTAACATTACCACACCTAACTCCTGACAATTTCAAGCATTTTTCAATTATAGTCCTCAATTAAGTCAATTATGATTGCAAAAAGATAAAAAAATTTGAACTCAATCAAACAAAAAAATGTTATAATAATTTGAAAAAAATAAATAAAGAAAAGATAAAAAAAAATAAAGAAATGGAAGTTTGGTTTATTGTTCCCTCTCGTTCGAACATCAACACACTCTTCCCGTAAAAGTCTCTCTCTCTATCGCAGATAGGTGCTTTGTCTCCTTCTTCGATAACTCCGATCACCTCAAAATTTTTAAAAAATCGTTCCTTTATTTCAAAGCAGTTCTCTTTTTATTAAACAAACATACACATTAGCTTAGTTGCTACATTATAATCATCACAGAGCAAAAAAAAACTTCAGATTTCGAGGTATTCTTGCAGATTTGAGTTTCAGATCTGAAACCCATTAATTAGGGCTTTCGATTCTTCATTGTCAATGTCGAATTCGAGTTTCAATGTAAAGATCTGAAGAAAAAGTTCCGATTTTTCGATTTTGACTTGGAGGAAGATTGTGGCAATGATGTAATTTCAGCAGAAAGTTACAATCTTTTGAGAAGAAAATGGGATCTGGGCGGAGCAAATCATGTCGAGGGTCGTCGTTATCGTCTACGGCGAAAGAAGAAGATTCCGATGTGGCTCAGCCTCCTCCTCCGTCGTCTTTGAGTAATGGTGGTGGAAGGAGGAGAAGATCTATGAGTCTGTTTTGTTCTCTTCACTCTTCTTGTCTTGCTTCATCTTCAACTTCTCATGACAGTGATGATGATGATGATGATGTTGAACAGGTCTTGTTTCTGAATTTTTAATGCAATTTCATTAATTTTGGTTTTTAAAAAACTGAAATTTAGGTCAAATTTATGTTAGGTATGTAATGGATGGATGAGGAAGACTCATCATCATGGAAGTGTTTCAAGGCGTGGAATTGAATCAAGGAATCAAGGAGATGCATCAGATTGTTATGATAAAGATTTAAGAGATGAGAAGAAGAAATCTGAAAATGAGCTTGAGCTTGATGATGATTGTGGTATTGAAGAAGAAGAAGAAGAAGAAGCTAGTGTAAGCAATGTACAGATGAGAAATGTTAGCGGTTCGATTCAAGAATCTTCTACTCCAGGTCGAGTTTTTTCGCATTTCAAATTCATTCCTGGTAACATAAGCTCTAGACTTAGCAGAGCTTCAAGCTCAAGATCCTTCAACACTACTTATCCACCAGTGTCCTCTTCTCGAGAAGAAGGTGTTACTTCATCTTCAGAATCTGCTATTAGGCTTGAATCTCCGAGAATTCCTGTGATTGACAATGTAGTTAGAGATATTGATGCTATGAGAATTGGGGAAGATGGTAGCTTACATTCTCCGCGAGTAGTTAATGGTATGGACAGTACTTTTGCTGGAATTCTTGATAGAAGACATGCTGTTCGGGAACCTTCTATAGACCGGAATGTTCGATTTAGTAGAACTCTGAGTGTTGGAAGACTCCGTGATAGAGTTCTTCGACGATCTTCACTTTCTGATTTCACATTCCGTCCTTCACCACATCAGGGAGAAGAAGAAACTGATCTCTTCTCTGCTGAAACCGCAGCCGCAGAAGATACTCCCGTGACTTCAACGTCTATACTAAATCGTTCTGCTTCTAGCATTCGAAGGACCTTATTTGGCATTCAAAATCACGAGACACCAGCTCCTCTTGTGAGAGATAGGAGGTATCAGGGTTTACTAGAACATAGATCAGATTTTCTTGAAAGAAGAAGGAGAATAAGATCTCAGGTTTGAAACTTGTCGATTATCTCGTCCTTGATGTGTCTGATCAACTCAAGATATAACTAACCGATGTAACTAATTCCACAGGTTCGCGCTCTTCAAAGATTAGGAAGCCGGTTTGAGAATGTCACAGGCCATCATGATAGAGCTTGTGTCTTATCAGGTCAAGATCAAACAGGTCGTTGCACATGCCGTGCAGTTACTAACCGTGGTTCTACAACCGCATCAACCGATGAAACAAATGCAAGAGCTAGCATCTCAAGGATAGTATTGCTAGCTGAAGCTCTCTTCGAGGTAAACACATGTCTTCAATCTTCCCATTAACAACTTTTCGCCATGATCTTTCTTGTGTATGCTAATAAGGGTTTGATGCGTAATTCATTTTAGGTTCTTGATGAAATTCATCAGCAATCTGTTGTCTTATCCTCTCAACAACCACCAGTATCATCTATAGGATCTGTTCCTGCACCTAACGATGTTGTGGACTTGTTACCGATAAAATTGTATACTAAGTCACAAAGCGAGGATTCGTCACAGTAATACCTACTAATACCTTTACCTTTCTTGTTCTATTTCGATGTTCGAAAGTCAGAGACATTATGTTTAAAGATGTATTCTATTTTCCAAAATCTTACAGATGTTACATATGCCTTGTGGAGTATGAAGAAGGAGACACTATAAGGACACTTCCTTGTCATCATGAATTTCATAGAACCTGTGTGGATAAATGGCTCAAGGAGGTTCACAGGTATGAAATCTGATTTATGGTAACAATAGTTCGCCTTTTCGATGTTTTTTAAGTTGAGATCTGATGATGGTTTTATGGCGATGCAGAGTATGTCCACTATGTCGAGGAGACATTTGTAGACATGATCCATCAGCTGCATAACACTGATTACAGTCGTATAGACATAATGTTGAAAGATTCTGATTCTGCAAAAGACCAAGAAGAACATTCATCGGTTTTCGTCTGTGGCTGAATCAAAATGTTGTGGTTTTTTGCTTGTTGTTTGTAGCTTACACTGGAAAACAAAATTCACAATTTTAAAAATGTAAACTTCTGAATCAAATTGATCCATCATATCTGTAAGAAATGAGTAAATCCATTGATGTTGTGTGTTACATGAGCATCTTTGTTTTTGTATTTCAAACTTCAATCAATATTAATACTTTTTACGTTCCAAAAAAGCATAAGCCAGGAATGTGTAAGATTCATTGTTTAGAAAATATTAATACTTTTTCTGTAAACGCAAAAAATAAACAACAATTACGAGATTGTAAAAGTAATAGAATGCAAATGTTTCTATTTATTCTTTGAATATATAAATAATTGTATACATCAAATTTAAATTTCAAGAACAATAATTGAAAGAAGAGTAGTCTATTTATAACTTTATTTCAATTTAAAACATCAATGAATAAAATTTAGTCTTCGGTTGACACTGCAGGACAAGTCGGGTTGCAATTTAGCGACGAACAATCTATGTTCTGAAACGTACTCCGGTCAAAGAACCAATCTCCAACAGCCTTAGCCATTTTCTGGAAAAAAAAACAAATCCAAAAATTGAAAAAGTAAGTTAATTATAAAGATAAATTCTCAAAAAAATTACGTTTTTTTGTTTTATTTTCTAAACTTATCACCAAAATCTTAAAATTTCAACCTAAACTATATCAGGCTTGTGAAAGATTCTAAAAGGATGTTGACCAAAAAACAAAAAAATCAAAAAGGTTATAAAGAAGTCTTAAATGTCTTAGAAATCTTTCCTAAGATTTTAGAAATCCTTCGTAAATCTTAATTTTTGTTATATTGTTGAAGAAAATGTATTTTATGGTAATTCTCTATGTATTCCTTTTATTTTGTAACAGAAAATCAAGTGATTACCGTATTCCCGACTTGTGGACCATCGTCGCCGGACCAAGTGGCGGCACTTCCACCTTGGCAATGAGCGTGACACGAGTCTAAGAACAATCCTCTCGTTGTACTTGCTCGAAGCGGCGCCAATGCAGCCAACATTTGATCTCTATACCCTGAGAGATTAAAATAAACCAAACGGTTTAGTCAAATAGACATCAAACTAGATATATCCGGTTTAGTTAATTTTCTTCATATACCTTGAACGGTTTGAAGCTGAGAGGCACTACACTTCTTGAGATCAAGCTTACAAGTCTTCCACTCTTGGCTTTTATCAACAGAGGTTGGGGCCAAAACGTTCTTGATCTGCATAAAGAATTTTTAAAAAATCCTAATCAAATTACGATTTTGCGGTTTAATAAGTATGTCGAAATATCAATAATGAGATTAAAAACCAACCTGCCAAGAATCGAAGGCAGCATTGATGACGAAAAGTGGTGTTTGCAAGGTCTTAACAACGTATTGAGGGAAGAAACACTGCAAAAAAAAAAAACGATTAAATATAATGTTTATACGACATAATCGAAAAATGAATTAAATCAACTTTATGTTTTCAGTAGAGATTTACCAATTCGGGTTTCATGCTTGAGGTGCAAGAAGCAGGTAGACTTTTTGCAGAGCCCTATAAATAGTAATCAAGTTTAGCTACGACCAGAAGAATCTAATGTCTTAAAGAAACGTTGTCGGAAAAAAGAGAAATAGATCGTACGTGCGTTGCAACGACTTTACTATAATACGATTCGATGTAAGATCCTCCTGTGATATCCTTACTGTTCAAAACGCAATATTAACAAATGTTGATGTTTGGATTATGTAATTTTGTGCATAATACTATAAAGATATTGAATGTTACCCATGAATGAAGAAACCAGCATCGGAAACACATTTGACACTGGCCGAGTTGGGAAGAATAGACTTGAACTGGTCGCAATGTAGAATCGCAGCCAATGCTCCGGCTGAACAACCAGAGAGTATCGCCTGAAAATTTATGTAACCAAATATTCTCAATTCTAAAAATCTCAAAAGTTTAATCACTAACTAGTGAAATTTTCATTTTTCTTACGTTTTGAGCGTTGCTCATTCCCTTAGCCATAAGATCATCGATCACCGCACGCCAAACCCTAGCACCACGGAAAAATAACTTGTTCTCCTGAAAATGTTCAAATTCCAGTCATATAAATTCAGAATTTCAAATAAAATTGTTCCATAACATGCAATTTTAAATTATAGAAACAATGATTTCAAGTAGTTAATTTTACGAGTAAGGGCTAATGAATTACCGGATCAACAGCTTCTATATCACCGGTGAAAGATGAACCATCGCAATACCTAACTTTGATTCTATTCCAATTGTAAAAGTCTGCAAAAACCCCCCAAATCTTATTCAATCTCATTGCATCAAAAACATGAGAAACAAATAATAAAAATAGATAAATAAAATGATAAGAAAGAAAAAATAAAATAAAAACCTGGATTGGAGCTTTGCTTGCCACCCAAGATACCGGAGAAACCAAAGTCTTTGTTCATAAGCTTCGATGAACCTTTCATTGTACTTTTACGTTGGACGCATGTAGCTATATCAGTACACCATCCTCCTCCCTAATATTCACATAATTATATATATTTGTTTAACTTAATTACATCATAACATTTTCATAATTATATTATGTTAAATATAAAATTATTTTAACTAACCTCCATGTGAACAATCCAGTTGTTCACTCCTGAACCAGATCCTTTATCGAAATGGTACGCTGGTGCACTACCATCCAAACACACTACAAA
>VBRH01000992.1:13389-25072 GCA_014578085.1 Cardamine resedifolia | reverse complement strand
ACAATACCTTACAGTTTAAAACCAAAAACTGCAAATAAAACCCGAGTCTTAATCATCCCCTCCTCATTGCCTCGATTCCACGATCACCATTTATCTTTACCTGCATCGACAACAGTGATGCATCAGCTTTTGGAAAACCAAACACTGAGTGGAACAATCCTCCCGTACAAACATGGATTTAAAACACGAGAAATAATACAGTACCAAAAATATATAATTCATACCATTATCCAATCAATAACATGTCATGACTCTCATCCAATGGTCTACACAGAAAAACATATTAATCTACTCATTATTCCTGAATTAATCCTACGCTCATGCACTCATCTGGATCACGCACGGAAATTTCCTGACGAAATACTAAAACTTTCCAAAACTTCGCGGGATGAATAACCCCTAAAAATCTCGAACGCGGCCTAAAAATAATAATAAAATAATCAAAGTTAATTAAAACTTTAATTATCACTAAACCAACAATTAATCATCAATTTTTCTCAACTCAGCAACACATGGCCGCCCACCACCATCTCCACTCACCCACCACCACCACATCACTTTCCACCACCACCACATTTTCCACCACCTCCGCCGCGACTACTCAAACTATGATTCCGGCCAATTTTTTCATCAGAATCCAAATCGGCCGGTGGTTCTGGAAAGCTGACATCCGGAGCTTTCCAGTGAAATGTAGATCGTCTCCTAACTCACTATGGTTCACCGGGAAACTACCTTTGAAGTTCGACGACGGTGAACTCCGATTTGCAAAATTTTGCCTCAGAAGAATGGCCATAACTTTCTGACCATGATCCTGAATTGAAATCCGTTTGCGGCTATGGCTAGATACCAATGTCGTGTATCTCTCCATAAAATTTTAGATCAAAAGGATTTGTGATTTGATCCTCCGTTTCTCTTTTTTCCTAGAACTCGTCGGATATGACTCTGATTGAGCGGTTTTGGGAGAAAATTCATATCTCCCAAAATACTGAACTAAAATCGACGAAATTTTGTAGATAACTAGACAAGAGATTGTTGAACTTACCCACAAATTTTCAACTCAAAATGAGCTCGATAGCTAGGCCGATCGTACCTACAAACAAGCACCAAAGTCTGATTTTCTCTAACTTCTTCTCTTCTTTTCTCCTCCTCCTTCTTCTTCTTCTCCTTTCTCTCAAGCTCTCAAGCTTTCTCTCTCACTTTCCTCACCAAAACTGATCAGCCACGTGAAGAAGAGAAGAAGAAGGAAGACTTTCAACCAATTTTTCCGAAATTGCAACAAAAGTCTTCCAACAATTAATTATTTGCACCGACAGTCCTCCGACTTTAAATTAATTGCACATTAAAACACTTCAACTCAAGTTTGGTTCAATAAACTGAAACCCGCTAATTAAATCAAAAATAACCGGATGTTAATTAAAATTTCCCGTTTCCCAGAACACGGGTGTTACAATAACTCTTAGAGAAGTACCTCTGAACCCTATTGCTTTATTGAAAACGTTTATTATGAATACTCTTTCATCATCTCTGTGTTTGGTTGCTTTGATCATGTCTGAGTAGTCTTTTAGTTGGGTTTAGTGGGGTTACTTGAAGGGGATCTATGGTTTGACTTGTGTAGGCGGTTAGATTCGTTTTTCTCTCTATCTTATGATAAGGATTCTTCCCCTTAGATTTGCTCTTAATGCTTATTGCTTTGATGCCCTCTTGCAACTGAACTAAGGAGAAGGGTCCCAACGACAGTTGCAACATCCTCTCCCGAACTAACTAGGTAGAGCAGTCAGTCTCATGGCCGGCCAAAAGCTGTGTGCCACGAGGCTACTGTGAACTAGGACCATCTAAGTTTAATGCGTGAATAGACTTCATCATGGTTGTTGCGACAGCCGAGCTATGAGGAGAATAGACATAGTTAGCTAGTACTACGAAAGTAGACTAGTTTATAGATACATGTTGTGCGAGTTCATGAATCCTAGTAGAGAAGAATGCTTGATAATTGCTTGACCCTTAGAGAGACATAGTCCCTGGATAGTCCCCCATACGCCCAACGCTTGCTTTCATTGATTTACTTACTTGCTATTTACGGTATTTTCGCTCACAAAACCCACAATCTTATATTCTTCATATTCTCGCTTTACTCTTATTAAACTCGTCTTAGCAATATCACTCTCTGTGGGATCAATCCTTCAGTACTACACGCGGCTGGGTTGTACACTTGCAGCCTTATCGTTGTGTCCTTTTTGGGTAAAACCTGACACACATCACTTAGCTACTAGAGGGATGCAGGTGGAGCCTTTATGTCGATTGTGTGATGCTGGTGGTGAAACAATTGATCATGTATTGTTTGAGTGCTCTTTTGCTCGGCAGGTTTGGTCTGTCGCGAAAATACCAGAACCTGCTCTGGGGTTTTCTTCATCACTTAATGAAAAGATGGAGTATCTTCTTCATATGATTGAGAATGCTGGTCCTCAGAATATGATACAAGATCAGTTCCTTGGTTGCTATGGTCCATATGGAAAAATCGGAACTCAATTTTGTATGGTGATAAGCGTGATGACTTATTAGTTCTGGTAGAGTTAGCATGTGAGGAAGCTAATCTATGGTTTAAGCTAAGTGAAGAGTCATCAGCGCCCATTTTAGAACGCCGTGGTAATGGAACTTAGCAAGTGAAGAAATGGAAGAAACCTGATGTTGGTATTGTTAAATGCAATGTTCATTCGTCTTGGTACAACTTGAGCTCGATGTGTGGGGGTGGATGGATCGCTCGTGATCATCATGGTAATGCTCTGTTTCATGGACGTGATGCTTTTGCTGCAGCTACTAACCGTATTGTTGCTGAGTTGCGGGTTATATTGTGGTCTATTAAGAGTTTGAAGGATTTGCATGTTGCTAAGATGGAAGTTTGGTCAGGTTGTTCTGCAGCTATACAAGCTATTGAGAACTATGAAGCTTGGCCAAAGTACAGATCTCTTCTGGAACAGATAGTGGCGAGTGGATTTTCCAAGGCATGGTTCTTTGTTTCCTCTCATCCCACTAATTCTGTTGCATCTGCTATAGCTCTAAGTGTTATGCACAATGGCCGGTTCCAATCCTATCTAGCTTTAGGAGGTCCATTGTGGCTTCACAACATCATTGCGGAGGAAAATTGAAGTTAGCCTTAAAAACCTTGATTTGTTTCATGCTCTGATTTGTTATGTTTGTTTTCTGGTTTTATGCTCTGTTCTTTGAGCTGTTTTTGCTCTGTTTTGAGCTACACATTGTTACATTTATCGTAATCAATCAGTTGGAAAAAAAAAAAATCCAATCATAAATACTCGACATGCTGATATACCATCAGAGCCGGACATGGACACATGGGAATGACTGTCTTTTTCTTTCTTTAGGATTTGTGCCAAGAAAGGGCCAAACTTAATTGGGCCACCATGTTTCCTTTTCCATTTGAATGTTTAAAGTATTTGGGTTTTAATAATGAAAAGAATTTGCAGATTGAAAACAAGAACAAAAACATAACAGTTTTTGTTAATATAATTATTAATTTAATCTTATGTATATAATGAAAGCGGAGAAAACTTAATTCAATTTAATATTATGAAATTTTAATGTATTTTAAAAACAAAAAAAAATTATATTACATAATAGTTATATCGTAATTTTATTTAACATTATATCTTGTATGAAACCATAAGCAAGTTAATTTTTCTCTTCTTTCTTAATTTCCAAACTCAATATTCTATTATAAATTAATCTATACCACACCAAATTTATCCAACAAAAAAATACAAATTTATGCACGAAATTCTTTAAACCCAAAACAGAATTTTACGATTATTATGTTACCTTTATAAAATATGTATTAATATATGATTTACTAACAACAAAATACTTTCATGAGTAAATTTTATGCAAACAAATTATGCCGGGTTATTTTAGGACATGTGGTTCACATATTTTTAATCGTTTCTGCTGTTTTAAATCTGGTTTTATAGTTAACGAGTTTAATAGAAATCTAACCAGCCACTAATTTCGTTCACGGTCAATTCTAGTCCGAACCCCAGATAGGTCCAAATTTTAAAATACTGGTGATACCATTGTTATTTCAAAACATTTATAAACCGGATTGAGACCAAATCAAATATCAAATGGTATGATTTTGAGTGCGAGTTATTTGAAAGGAGACTGACCCGACATGCTATGAAACTATATTAAATAAATAAGTTTGTCTTACAAATATAATCTCACACGTACGCGCGGATCCGAATCTAGTTTATAATATAATATAATCGATTGTTAAAAATAAAAAAAAATATTATAATACAAGAACATTTAAAATATTATATTATATTATGTTGATCATAAGGCAAAAACCACAAAAATATAGAAAGAAAAAAGAAAAAAAAAATAGAAACACAAATTAAGTCGTATGTAGTTTGTTGTGATTGAGTCGGAAAAAATAAATAAAGGTAGTCGTATGTACGCGCTTATTTTTTTTTCTTAAATTGTATAAATAACGATAAAATATTATTTTATTTTCAAAATCAAACATTTTATTTGCATCAAAAGGTTTTTTTTGTTCCAATTAGTCAAAATGATACATTAATCAAAAGGTCACTCCTTGATTGGTTGCCCAATTAGGAGGGGAACAATGTACATAAGAAATTTCTGAAATTAAAACTCTAAAAGATCGGGCTAAACAATCAATCTGACAATTAAAGGAACGTGAAATATTTAAAAGCGAGAACAAAGAGAAATTAGCTCGGAGCAGAACAATCTCATCAAGTAAAGTGGAGAAAGCGGGTCATTCGTCAAGTGACTGCACTATCGACACTAACTCAGCACAATTTGTTTCTAATACCTGATAATATATTATTCGTAGCTCATATTAATTCTTCCATGCCCGAATGTAGAGGTGCATCAAAAGGTTATAAAAGTCAAAATTTTAAATATTTTAAAAAATATTTGGACCGTCATCCAGCCGGTTCAACCGGTCCATCGGGTGAGCTAATGGCGTATTTTTCGGATTTTCTGGTATTATTATAGGCAAATTTTATCACTAAACTCGAATGATGTCCGGTCTGTTCATAATGAGATTTAAAATTTTTAAGCCTCTCAAAATTTTCTTTGGTTTGAAACCACCTCATGACCACCAAACCCGCCCGAACCAACCGACCTAGTTGCAAAGTAAAATGTTAGTTAATATAGTCAACTTTTACACAACATTGTATTCATTACTAACCTCATTTTGATTCTATTTCTTATGTAGAAGAAGTATGTGAAGATCTACTCTATAATGAAGAATGAAGAATGAAGAATACTAGAACATGTCACATAGTCTAATCTAAAAAAGTATCCAATATAGGTGTGAAACCTGAAGAATCTAAAACACAATATACAACACAACACACATACAAAGTAAAATCTTTTATCACATATACTTCTTTTCAACAAGTTTCTTGAGTTGTTCCATTTTAGCAATAAGCTCAGGATGCATAAGGTCCTTTGCTTCCTTCACTAGACTCCCTTCTCTACTGAAATGATACGCCTCCAACACCGTCTTTATCAAGCTCTGCAAATTCTCAGGCGTCCTACATTGTACACACACAGATACATATCCTGAGATTCCATATCTACATCACATGTATATAAGATAACCCAATCTAGTTTTCTTGTTCTTACGTATATAAGTAGTCTACATCAGTCCCTTCAAGCTCGTCCCCGGGGGTAAAAGCATCTTGCAGAGCGCTCATCTGTTCCGCGGGATCCTCTATTGACAGTAGATACTTAAGTATTCTCACCTCTTTCGGCATTAGCCTCTGTAGATTTCCTCTTGCTGTTACGTACAAATGATACAATATGTCTTTTACCTGTCAAGAACCAACACCAGATGGATCGAAGATATTATGTAGTGGGTTTTATGGACTGATCTTAGGTCGTATGATTCAAAGAAAATGTTCATTCATTGGTTATTAATTTAAACTCTTTTCCAATGCTATTGATGGTTAAAGAGGAAAAGTTTTAAGGTTTTAAGAGTTTGGTACCTCATCTTTCATCATGTTGGATTCCTTTGCAGCAGACCAAGCTTTTGTGATCATAAGAACCAACGCGGAATCAAGTTGATTCTTCTCAGCCAAATTATCAATCTTTTTACACGCAGCATCAAGAGAAGGAGAGTTGATTATGTCCTGGAGCTTCAGTTCTGCAGCGTTAAGTGCATCGATGCTTTCTGTTGAAGTGTCGTACGCTTGTACAGCCGCGATAGACAACTTCCCAAGTGTTGCAAGTGCTTGACAAAAAGAAAGTGTTCATTGAAACCATATCAGTATTGTTTGGTCCCTTCGAGATTAGACAAGAGGCATAAAAGTTACCGTTTTGCTCATCCGGATTTTCATAGTAGGACTCTGCAACCGTATGCAAATGCTCGAAAAACTCATTCGTGAAATCTTTACGCCGCCTAGCAACAAGTTCACTAATTTCAGCCGGTGGTGTCCTCTTAATAACATTCAGAAGCTCATTGTGCCGTTGAATATCTTGATCGACCTGATTAAAAACCAAACATCACAATTAAATCGCATAGAAAACATAATAAAATCGATTTTCAGTTAATTCCTAAAGTTTAAAACTTTTTTCACCTCCTTGAGCTTTCTTGCAAGGCGATGAACCTTGTGCTTCATCTCAGGGTTATCCTCAGAATCCGCTCGTTCTTGACACCGTTTAAAGAAATGAGGACGGATACTATCCCATTCTTTGCTAAAAGCTAACAATCTTCTCCATTCAGATGGTGTAGGTTTATCAACCATGAAAACCTCAATGAGCTTATCACAAACTTTGAACATTCTCTCGTTATCTACAACTTTTTCAGAACCAACACTATCCGTTTCGTCTTTATTGGTGTCTTTAGGTGTACCAACACTTTTATGATCCACAAGAGCAGACATGGTGAAGCATCTCTGAGGTCTTTCAAGCTTGAAGTTTAGGAAACATCCTGAAATTTCACAATTTTCTAACAATTACAGACTAATAAAGCTAATGAAACCAAAAATACTTGGTACTGCAATTTATTGTTTGGTCTCTAAGCAAGTTAAGAGATTTACAATACCATTTGATGATGCAAAAGAGCTAAATTTTATAATCATTTTAATGTAATAATCACTAAAATGAAACGAAACTACTTGATACTGCAATAAGATTGTATGGTCTCTAAGCAAGTTAAGAGATTTTCAAATGACATTTGATAAGGCAAAGAAGCTAAATTTATAATTCATTGTAACGCAATAAATCATTTAGAGAACAAAAAAGAGAGAAATTTTGAGGTAAATATTTCGACTTGTAAGTAATTAAACAAAGACTTTAAGTCTTCAATCCTTTATAATCAAGAACATAGAAGCAAATAAGTCAAAAAGTTTCGAAATTTAAATGGCTTTACCTTCTCTGATTCGAAGACCACCGGAAGTGAATCGGACATGAGTTCCGGCGAGAAACAGAGGAGTGACGGCATGAGCTTTAGATTTTATGGAGGGAAAGGTAGAAAGTGAAGAAGAACAAGAAGATTGGAATAAAACGGAAACCATTTTCTTTGAAAGAATTCAGCTTTTACATAAGATAGAAGAAAGGGGTTTTAGCTTGAGGGAGAGATTCTTCAGAGGAAGAGGAAGCTCTAATGGTAATTTTTGTAATATGTTTTGAAATTCAAGGGTTTATTCGATTAAATATATTTTACTTTCAGCAATCGTCCCATTAATATGGCCCATCAAGCGGCCCAACTATAACGGAGCACGGTTATAACTTGTAACTTGTAACTCTTAACTTGCAAACCTCACATTCTTTGGTTCTAGATGGAGTATTTGTAGTCTGAATATGTAACATCCGACTCATCTTTTCTTAAGAACGGCATGTCACTAACATTAACTTTTTATTCAAATAACACCAATTTACAAAGATCAATTTTATTAACTAAAACCCGTGTTACAAACAGGAGAGTAATAGGAATAAAAGAAAAATTTTCCCTTCATCCCACACTTCGCTGAGTAACTCCCCTGTTACTCACCTTTCTATTTTCTTTTCAGGTGAGCTTGAAAAGTAGTTGGAAATGCCGGACAGTTCGGTGCTATTTTTGGTATCAACATCGTTTTATTACATTTGTTTTGCGATATTATTTCTTTATTTATTCGGTTTTTAGATTCAGTTTAATTCGGTTTATTGGATTATTGGATATTTGTAACATGAGTTTCAGTTAATAAAGTGGATCTTTGGAAATTTGTGTTACTTGAGTAACTCTTCTCTTACTCACCCTTTTATTTTCCTTTCAGGTGAGCTTAACAAGTAGTTGGAAATGCGAGACAGTTCGGTGCTATTTTTGGGATCAACATTGTTTTATTATATTTATTTTGCGATATTATTTCTTTATTTATTCAGCTTTTAGATTCAGTTTAATTCGGATTGGATTATTGGATATTTGTAACACGAGTTTCAGTTAATAAAGTTGATTTTTGGAAATTTGTGTTACTTGAGTAAGAAGTTAGGATTAGTGACACGTCGTTCTTGAGAGAAAATGAGACGGGTGTTACATTTTGGTATCAGAGCGGGTTTACCAAACTGGTCCTGACCCGGGAGGCAGTGTAAGAACTAAGAAGTAGATTAATCAAAAATCAGTTTTTAACAGTTTTAAAGATTTATTTTTGGGGTTGAGATATTCATTTTGAAAAGAAAAGAGCATCATTCTGTTCAGCAGCGTTCCATTAATCGTTAGTGCTTTCAGTTCCGATTAAGGTCTAACCAACTTGAATCCTTTCAGATGCCACCAAAGAGAATTACCGCCAACCGTCCTTTTGGCACCAGAGTTACAGTTAGGACATATGTTCGTGAGGTGGTAGCTGAGAGCACTCACAAAGTTGACCAGCCCGTTGTTGAACATGTTGACTTAGAGATAGTTAGACAGATCACTCAAGATGCAGCCATACAAGCTGCAGTGCATCATGCTGCTAAGAAGGCTGCTCGGGTTGCAGTCCAGGAAGCTGCTCGGGTTGCAGTGCAGGAAGCCACTCGGGTAGCAGCCCAGGAAGCTGCTCGGGTAATAGCGTAGGAGATAGCTCGCCAGGCTGGTCTCCAAGCCGAACAAGTCGCCACCCAGCCGGCTGAGCAAGCTGCCGCTCAACAAGAGTAGGTTGATGGCCATGCAACATTAATGGAGGAAATGTTGAGGTACCGCGAGAGGTTCAGAGGTTTGTTGCATGAGGGGGCTGCACCTCAAGGTGTTAGGGTGTAGGAGAATGTTCCACCAGTTGTGGAGCCTGTGCCAAACCCGCCGCTACCACTACTAGCCATGCATTACCAGGGACCTACCTATTGAGAGTTGATAAGACAGATGAAAGACATGGGTTTAGAGATGTTTGGGGGTATGTTGATGCTACCGTTGCGGATAATTGGAAGAGGAAGCTGGAGCGCAACTTGGATTACATGCGATGCCCAGCAGAGCACCGTCTTGACCTAGCAACTCACTATTTGAAGTACGATTTTTTGGTTTGGTCGGAAGGAGTTGTTGAAGGGAACTGCGATCATTATGAGTTGACTTATTAAGATTTCCGGATGGGGTTTACCAGGAAGTTCTTTCCCCGCGCGACTATGAATGAGAAGGAGAATGCATTTCAGGACATTTTCCAGGGTACCAGGTTGGTGAGAGAGTATGAGCTTGAGTTCAATCGGCTTCGCAGGTTCACGGGAGAGTTATGGATGAACATGAGCTTATCAGGAGGTTCATGAAGGGTTTGCGAGTAGAGATTCACAATCGTTGTACTTTCAGGGATTACAATAGCATGGTAGAGTTAGTGGAGAAGGCTGCTATTTAGGAGGCGGGTCTAGCCGATGAGCAGAGACTTAACAAGGGAACACAACAAAAACCAGGAAAGGCTCCAGAGACTCAGGAAAAGACATGGGAGCAGATGGGAACATATAGGTGTTCATGTTGTCATCGCCACCACAGTGGTTCATTTTAGCAAGAATTTGCCCTCAAATTCAGTTATTGATCGACCCGCGACCTGAACGCGATTGGTCTTCGGCTCAAACACACCTTGGAATGAACAACACTTGACCAAACTCTGACTCACGAAGTTATGCGTAACTCAAGTATCAACCAAATGACAACAAAGTAAACTATTTCCCGCCCCTAGTCAAAACCAACCATACACGAGATACTATCTAAGCAAGACTTGCAGAACAATAACACATACATAGAAATAAAATTGCAAAAGATACGTACCGGCTAACAGCTCGGCTTCCTCGTGACCTCCCATAATAACGACTCGTGGAGCGGTGGCTTGACGCTTGGGCGGGGGTCCATGTAACATTTGACCTCTCTTTGGGAAATCCCTGCTGAAATGAACCAACTGAGGTTTGGTCCCTCTGCAAAGCATTGCTTTGACTTGAAGAAAAATAGAGGAGGAAATGTATTATTTATAAGAGAAGGAAGGGAAAGAGAATTTATGATTATTCGATATAGGAAAATCACTTAAAAAGGATGGGCTTGGATTAACCTCTAATTTTATTGGGCCTTTTTGTTTTTGCCAAAACTGGTAGGCTTGGGCTGGGGCTATTACAATTCTCCCCCACTGACAAGGAATTCGCCCTCGAATTCAAATCCTGATCGACCTGCGATCTGAACTCGATTGGTCTTCGGCTCAAACACACCTTGGAATTACCAACACTTAACCAAACCCTAACTCACGAAGTTATGCATAGCTCTAGTGTCAACCAAATGACAACAAGGTAAACAATTTCCCGTCCCCAATCAAAACCGACCATAAATGAGATACTATCTACGCAAGACTTTCAAAACAATAACACATACATAGAAATAAAATTTCAAAAGATACGTACCAGCTAACGGCTCGGCTTCCTCGTGACCTCCCACAACAAACACTCATAGAGCAGTGACTTGACGCTTGGGCGGGGGTCCATTTAACATTTGACCTCTCTTTAGGCAATCCCTGTTGAAATGACCCAACTGACCACAATTGTAACAATCTCTTAGTCTGGCTGCTGTTGCAGCAATCTGCCTGACGAAAGGCGCAACCTCTGAATTCGCTATATCGTTTTTTGCAATATGATCCAACTTCCCATAATTATGACACTTGACACACTGCCCACTGTGGTGGCGATGACAACATGAACACATATATGGTTTCATCTGCTCTCATATCCTTTCCTGAGTCTCTGGAGCCTTTCCTGGTTTCGGTTGCGTTCCCTTGTTAAGTCTCTGCTCATCGGCTATACCCACCTCCTGAATAGCAGCCTTCTCCACTAACTCTACCATGCTATTGTAATCCCTGAAAGTACAACGATTGTGAATCTCCACTCGCAAACCCTTCATGAACCTCCTGATAAGCTCATGTTCATCCATAACTCTCCTATGAATCTGCGAAGCCGACTGAACTCAAACATTTATACTCGACTAGAAAATGTTTTGAAATGCATTCTCCTTCTCATTCATAGTCGCGCGGGGAAAGAACTTCCTGGTAAACTCCATCCGGAAATCTCAATAAGTCAACTCATAATGACCGCAGTTCCCTTCAACAACTCCTTCCCACCAAACCAAAGCATCGTACTTCAAATAATGAGTTGCTAGGTCAAGACGGTGATCTGCTGGGCATCACATGTAATCCAAGTTGTGCTCCAACTTCCTCTTCCAATTATCCGCAACGGT
>VBRH01000992.1:0-13277 GCA_014578085.1 Cardamine resedifolia | reverse complement strand
TTCATCTGTCTCATCAGCTTCCAATAGGTAGGTCCCTGGTAATGCATGGCTGCTGGTGGCGACAACGGGTTTGGCGCAGGCTCAACAAATGGTGGAACATTCTGCTACACCCTAACACCTTGAGGTGCGGCCTCCACATCTGCCCCCTAATGCAACATACCTCCGAACCTCTCACGGTACCTTAAAAATTCCTCCATTAACGTTGCATGGCCATCAACATGCTCTGTTGAGCGGTAGCTTGCTGGGCCGGCTGGGCAGAGACTTGTTCGGTTCGGAGAGCAGCCTGGTGAACTATCTCCTGTACTGCTACCCGAGCAGTTTCCTGGGTTGCTACCCGAGTGGTTTCCTGCACTGCAACCCGAGCGGCTTCCTGGGCTGCAATCCAAGCAGCCTCTTGAGCAACCTGATGCACTGCATCTTGAGCACTGCATCCTGAATGATCTGTCTAATTGTTTCCAAGTCAACATGTTCAATAGCGGGCTGGTCAACTTCGTGAGTGCTCTCAGCTACCACCTCACGAACAGCTATCCTAGCGGTAACTCTGGCGCCGAAAGGACGGTTGGTGGTAGTTCTCTTTAGCAGTATCTGAAAGGAAACAAGTTGGTTTGACCTTACTCGAAACTGAAAGCACTAACGATTAATGGAACCGTTAAAAAGGAATATCCCAACCCCAAAAATAAATCTTTAAAACTATTAAAAATTTATTTTTGATTACTCTACTTCTTAGTTCTTACACTGCCTCCCGGGTCAGGACCAGTTTGGCAAACTCTCTCTCAAAAACGGCGTATCACTAACCCTAATTTCTTATTCAAGTAATACAAATTTCCAAAGATCAACTTTATTAACTGAAACTCGTATTACAAATATCCAATAATCCAAAAAATCGAATTAAACTGAATCTAAAAGCCGAATAAATAAAGAAATAATATCACAAAATAAATATAATAAAACAATGTTGATCCAAAAAATACCACCGAACTGTCCCGTATTTCTAACTACTTGTTAAGCTCACCTGAAAGGAAAATAAAGGCGTGAGTAACAGGGGAGTTACTCAGCAAGGTGTGGGATGCTAGGGGCAACACGCAAGTCCGCATTCCTGGCTTAACACCATAACCACGAGAGTCTAGACCTAAAATATGTAGCAATCACGACGCCTAAAGCACCCAATAAATATAAAAAATGGGTCCTATGCAAATTAAGTGATCGCCCACACCCTCTGTAGATGCTTCAGTATAGGATAGTGCCCAATTACACTACCCGTAGTCGCTTTATCGATACCCAGGATCACTGCTCAACGATCGACTGATTGGTCGTACCCAACACCTAAAGACCCCGACAGTACATCAGTACACGTACCGAGTCTCCACATATACATATATATCATATATCACATCACTAGTCATCAAACACATGTGAATCACTCAATATGTTAAATCCTCTAAATCACCTATGTCCAGTTTAACACGAAAGAAAGCAGACTCGATCACAAAGACTCAGTCACAGAGACAATACATATTCCGGTTTTAAACTATCAATGGAAGAGCGTTAGTCCAAGGTACTATGAAAATGAAGGGGGGGGTTACGTGGTTAGTCCTCACCTTAGCAATTTAGAAAAATGCGGTTACGGACTCTCGTATGCTCAAACTGTTTCCAACTCTAAAACCGCACATAAACATACTTAGAATGGTTGTATACCGAGAAAATAGATCGAACGGGTCAAACCGGATCAAACCGGTAAAATCGGTCACTAGTCAACGACCCATGGTCAACAGTCAAGTCAACAGTCAACCCGACTTGCTAACCCAACCTAACTCGCTAACTGACCCAACTTGCTAACCCGATCCAACCAACTAAAAGATAAAAGAAGGAAGACGACAGACTTACAGAACCTTGCCGAAATCCACCGGGAACCTTATCGGAATCCACCGGAAACTTTGCTAGAAATCACCAGAAATTCACCCAAAACTTTTTCCGGAAAACTCGTCGGTGACGATTGGCTGATGTCTGGCTGGTGGGAGCTTACCAACAGCTTACGTCCTCTGCAAAGCATTGCTTTGATTTGAAGAAAAAGAGAGGGGAAGGATCTTATTTATAGGAGAAAAAAGGGAAGATAAATTTATGATTATTTGATGTGGGACAAATCAGTTAAAAAATGATGGGATTGGATTCACCTCCAATTTTATTGGGTCTTTTTATTTTTGCCAAAAATGATAGGTTTGGGCTGGGGCTATGGCAGAATACTGGGTCAGTTTGGTTGGTTTCCAATCAATTTGTTCGGTTTAGAAAAAACTCTATTTAATAAATCCAAAAACTAATTCGGTTTGGTTTAAAAGTAAGTTTTGTTTTGTTTTATTATGAGCAATTTTATTCATAAATTCGGATTTGGTTTTTAATCATTTTTCAATTAAAAAAAAAAATTGGTAAAAAGGAGTGCGCCCAGATTTCAATATCAACGACCTCAAGGCGTACGAAAATTTTCTAAAATTCGAATAGTTTGGTTCTCAGTTTAATTTGTTCGAAACCAATTAGATAAAGTAGAAATTTTATTTTTTACGAAAAAACTTTTAAAAAACCCGGAAAAAAAAAAGTCGATCGGTTCAGATGTTCCAAACCGAGAACCAAACAAAATTGAAGAGATAACTCAAAACTGAAACTAAACTGAATTGGCCCAACATCGGTTTGGTTCGAGCTAAAAGCCCATGTTCAAGTATCATCATCACATTCAAAGTAGTGAATCACTGGTACCATTTTTAATGTACAAAATTCACATTTTCAACATTTTGTTAATCATCTAGACAATAAAAAGTTAAAAACTCACATACCTTTCAATTTTAACATTTTTAATTGTACAAATCACATTTCTGCATTTGAGTTATTTCTTTCATTGTTACAACACAAAACCCTTAAGCCAACAAATTGCAGAAAAAAATGCAATGATAATTCTTCGATTACATATGCAATGGAGTTTCCATGTCAGAATATGATTGCAAAAAAGTATAACTGAATCTGAAACCAGAGAGAGTTTGATCAATCTTGGTTTTAAGCTGCTTTCTGAAGAACAATACACCAATTTGACTTGTCGTAAAATCTATCAATTATCATTGCATTGCCTACTCCAGATGCCAACCTATGAAAGATTATTAAAGCATGTTAACAGTTTTAACAAGCAAGGCTAACGAATAATCGACAGAAGCTATGGTGAGAACCGAAAAGCAAACTTCACGATAAAACTCACATACCTTTCAAGTTCGCCTTCACTGAAGACATGGTAGTATCTGTTATACACAACAGCTCCTTTTCTATCGTCTTTCTTTGCAAGCCCACTTGCAAGTGCGGATGCAGATGCACCACTTACTTCAGCACGGTGATACGGTAAATGCCATGGAACAAAGTATTCTTGTTGATTCTTCTTTAGAGTCTCTTCAACAGAGTTCTCATCCTTTTCCTCTCCCTTACTGTCTTTGCTTTCTGGGATGATACTCTTAGCCTTTTGCTCTTTCGTGCTCTCCTCGCTCTCTGGAATACTCTCAAGACCGAAGCACGGGCTGTTCTCAACCTTCTGCTCCTTTGTACTCACCTCAGTCTCTGGAATGCTCTCAAGACTAAAGAACGGGTTATTCCTCACACGAGGGCTGTTCATCGGACTACCTGGTCCAACCCATTCCTCAACATACTTAGGAGACAAAGGTGTCCATTTGGTAAGCAACGATGTGTCTTCCTGTTCCGCAGCCCAAACCGTAATGAGAACAAATCCACCTGGCTTAACAACCCGAACCAATTCTTCAATAGCTTTCTTCCTTCTATTCTCTGTACTTAAATGATGCAAAACCGCAATAGAGATGGCCGCATCACCAAATTCCTCTCTATAAGGAAGATTCACAGCATCTGCAACCAAAACCTCTTGCCCTTTCTCCGAACAGATTTTAATCAACGGATGACTTATATCACAACCTATGAAGAAACAAGTCGGGTTTAACCCCAAATACTTCCCGTTGCCGCAACCTGCATCAAGAATCACAGATCCACAAGGCAATGATTCAAGAAAGGCAGCAACTTTAGGCCATTTAGCAAACCTTGTTGAGCTAAAATGTGGAGCAATCGCATCGTAAACCCGATGAACATACTTTTTCTCAATCTCAGGCGTCGATTTAACACTACTCAGCGACGAAGCTATCTCATTTTCTTCCTCTTCTTCATTTATAAAATCCCTAGAACTAGCTTTGACTTTGACTTCTCTCATTTTACTAATCGAATAAAAACCAGAACTTGAAAGATTTCGTGTTCTGTAAGAAGTTCTAATAGTTCTTAAAACATCCAAAATCATGAGCTAAGCCGCCATGAATCTGCAGAATATAAAGTAGAGCCCAGAGAACAAAATTATCAGCTCAATCTTGGATTAAAAACCTAAGCTTTGAAACAGAAACTTCTAAATTGTAACTCGAGAAACCCAATCCTAAACCAATACAATTCATCGGAAAGTTGTAACTTTTATGTATTAAAGTGATATAGATTTGAGGAAGCTTACAGAATCATGAAGAAGAAGAAGAGCGGAGCAGAGAAATTGGGGAGTGGATTGAAACTGTCGGTTCGTGATCTGAAACGGAAGGTAGATTTAGGGTTTTGGGAAGGGAATTGAGTGATATTTGAGATCACTACTCCACCTTTAACTAGTTTACCACATTTAACCCATTATTTACTTTTATAGAAAATACCACCCCTTTATTTAGGTGATGTTCCTTTTTAAACATTTTAGTGAAACTATTTTTTGTCTGTTCATATTCCGATCTAAATCGGAATTTTTTCTCCGATCATGTGTCGGTTAATACTTGCAGGCTACATCCATATACGGTTTCCGATTTCTTTCAGTTTTAGTTTAGTTTGTTTGTTTTTTAGTTAGTAATTCATGCCCTTTTGGATTTTATTTTGATTAATTGGATCAAAACTTTGATCTAATTGGTTTTGGTTAATAAAAGGCATGCCTATTTTTTCTACAGATTTTATCCTTACTTCATCCAATTTACTTTCTTTTTGTAAGAGTGTAATTTCTTCACTCTCTCTCTCTCTTTGTAAGATTTGACCACCTAGCTCAGAGAATTAGGTTGTGAGTGTAGCGTTTCCTAAAGGAAGGTTGAAAAGATGAAACTGGAATCAAGTAGTCATGGTGAAGATCAAGCAGATTGGTGCCAGAGAATCTGTAGAAGGGATAAAACATGGTACTCATATGATAAAATCCTTGAAGCTTCACGGTGGATGATGGGTGGAAGAGCTTCGTTGGCCGTCGGTGGTTGTTAACCATGAGAAACGACGGTGGTGAAGGCTTAGTCGATGATGTAAGTGGATTTTATCTAGTGTTGTCACATTTGTTGAAGTTTTTTGTTAGTCTACACGTGTTTTTCAACGTATTTCCTCACAATGGTGTATCGTGTATTGGGCTATAATTGGGGTATCTGCACTTGTTTCTTTGCACCAATGTTAGCAGCCATTTGGGCTTAAGTTATAAAATGCAGTTGCGGTAAAAAAACAAAGCATTTTAGTGGAAAATCAAAGCATAAGTTTTGAGTCTATTTTAGGTGACTTGGAAACTTGAAGCTTTGGATGAGGGATCAAATAGGTGTAAAGGAACAAAGAATAAGGTTTGATGAAGAACGGAGGCTTGTAGCTGTCAAAGCTTGTTATTGGAAGGATTAACTATGTTCCATGCTGTATAGAAGATGAATATTTTATGAGAATATTTTTTAAAATAGTTAAAGGTCAAACATATCTTTTCAGGATATCAAAACCTTTAAAGGTGTAGTTTATGAAACATTCAAAGATGCTTGTGAAGCAAGAGGTATTTTAGAAGATGAGCAAACCTACATCGATTATATTATATATGCAAGTTTATGGTGTCTTGGAGACCATCTTCGTAATCTTTTTGCTATGATCCTACTTTTTGATTTTCCATCAAAGCTAGAGTGTATTTGGAAAGCAATATGGGAGATTCTATTAGAAGATATGCAGAGTAAAATGAGAAATAAGTCTAATAACCGAGGTTAGTTTACTTCCAAATTTTGTAGTGAATATCGTTTATATTTTGTTGTTAAAAAAGTTCATTTATTTTATTAGTATACTTATATTTTCACTCTTATTTTTCAGATCTTATTTTAGGTGTTGCAAAAACAAAACTATACACTACAAGAGATAGATAATTGGTTGCTAAGTAATGGAGGTGCACTTGCTAATTATCCATCTATGTCTCAGCTAAGTAGAGAAGGTTTTGATAATTCAAATCGATTGATATATGATGAACTGAATTATGATCTTAACTATTTGAAAGATAACATGAGGAGTGGGTAGAAATGCCAATAGATGAACAGAAAAATATATATGATGATATCACGAAGGTTGTGTTAAATAAGACAAGGGGTGTATATTTCCTTTACAGATTTGGAGGAAAAGGGAAAATTTTCATGTGGAAAACACTTTCTGTATTTAATAGATCTAAAGGAGAGATTATTATCAATTTTGCGTCAGATTATTCGAAAGTGAAAGAATTGCACATTCAAGGTTCATTACCCCCTTTAAATCCTGATGAGGTACGTTACTTATTTTAATATGAACCGTAATTCATATATGGCTAGTTTAGTAAGGGAAACAACTCTTATTATACGGGATGAAGCACCAACGATGAGCAAATTCTGTTTTGAGAGTTTGGGTAGAAATTTGCCTTTTGGTGGAAAGATAGTTGTTTTTGGAGGAGATTTCAGACAAATTCTTCCTGTAATAAATGGTGTTGGTAGGGAAAAATATTTTGGCATCACTAAATACACCATATCTCTCGCAATATTGCCAAGTGTTAAAGTTAACAAAAAAAATGAGGGTACTTGCGAACAATCTCAGTGTTGATGAAGAAAAAGAGATCAAAGAATTTTTTGAGTGGATTAGATGTTTGAGATGGAAAGATAGGAGAGCCTAATAATGGTCATGATCTAATTGATATTCTAGAAGAACTCTTAATTGCAGATGTAGATGATCATATTGAAGCTATAAACAAAGAAGTCTATAGAGATCCAAAATTCTTATAAGAGAATATTAAATATCCTATATTCTTTCAAGAAAGAGCTATATTATGCCCCATGAATACAGATGTCAACATAATTAATGATCGCATCCTTGACAAACTCACAAGTAAGTAATTAGTTTATATGAACATGACATATTTTAATAGTATTTTGAAATGAGATCCTCATTTGGTTTTAAAAATATTTTTTAATCATGTTAAGTAATGATTTATCTAAGTGTTGATAGTACTGATCTTTTTAATCCAAAATCAGCTAATAATCACGTGTGCACTCCATATTTCCTAAATAGCATTTCACTTACCGGTTTGCCAAACCATAGTCTTATGCTTAGGATTGGTGCTTCAGTTATGTTGCTTAGAAACATTGATCCTAAGCGTGGTGTATGCAATGGTACATATTACATATCTCTCAGAAGCTAATGTGATTATTGGTGATATAGTTGGTGAAACAGTTTTGATTCCTTAGGTTGTGATTGTTGATATGTTGAGTTTTTACAATCATTTGGTTTGCATTTCTCATGCATTTCTAGTGTTTGCATTACATATTTAGGCATTTAGGTCCATGTTTCATATATTTCTTGTTTCATAGATATTGGAGTGAGCTATGCAACAAGAGTGATCATTTGGATGCGAAGAACATAAATGATGATCCAAAACCAGTCCAAATTGTCTGAAATATTGACTCAGATGAAGGCCTTCCCTTGAGATTTAGCTCCAGAACACTTGATAAATGTTTTAGACATTTGAGTTAGCTTTCCAATGGCGGTGGTCTCGAGGGATTTGAATCAGCGGTTAAGGAGATACGACCCATTTAGTGAAAACCGCTAAACCAAGCCGCTGTGAGGTTCAAGCTGCATTTGAGTTCAGAAGCTTCAGGTGTGGATCCTAGTGGCCTGTTAGCCACCACAGACGACTGCCGCAGACTGCACCATCTGTTACTTTTTAGAATATGATCCGGTTTCTCCTGGGTTGACCCATGACACATCTCCTTACTATTTATACCATTTTAGACCTAAATTAATTACTTATTCTTCTTTTTAGAGATTCTCTTTTACATCTTTTGGGTTCTTAAGAAACTCTTAGTATGAATCTCTTGAACTCAAGCTATCAAATCTATTTTTCTTCTTAAATCATTCAACTTTTCTTCTATTAATCATGACTATGCACAGATCAAGCGTATTGCTTTGTGTTATCATGGTTGATCACTGGATTGTGAGTAGTCTTTTTAGGGCTTTTGGGAATGTTAGATTTATGGTGATTTATTGTTGATTAGTGGAGTTTAAGCTTGCAACATCATAGATCCATGCTTGATATGTGGTATTAATGCTAGATTAGGCTTGAAATTGCTAGTTTAGGGTTTAACATTTTAGCGCCCACAAGGTGTTCGATAAAATGTTTGATAAAAATATCAAAAGTCTTACATTCCTAGCTAATGAGAATTGATGATTAGGGTGTTTAGTGGTTATTTAGGCTTGTAATTTTTATTTATCATTCGATAGCTAATGAGAGTTATTGATTATTGGATGATTTGTGAAGAGATTAGTGTCATGAGAGTAGATTAGTCAAGATTAGTGATCTAAAACCGATGTATTAGCTTGTTAAGTATATCGAGCTCCACTAGTTAGCAATTGATTGCCCTAGTTATCTATCATTTCCTGCGAGTTCGCTTCTCTTTATTTTATTCCAAACCGTTTTTACTATTTTTCCACTTTGTTTACAATTGAATTTGGTTTCCAAAACACAATCTTTTTATTGCTTATATTGAATTTAGACTTGCATTCCTAGTGAGTTGTTCTTATTTTCTCGTGGATTCAATACCCTTTATGTTCAATAGCATATAAGGTTAATTAATAGCCTTTACACGATTTATCAATTATACGATTTATCTGAAGCATTTGCTATGACTATGAACAAGAGTCAAGGTCAATCGATTAAGAATGTTGGGATGTTTTTGCCGAAACCAGTCTTCTCTCATGGTCAGCTCTATGTTGTTCTATCTAGGGTAATTTCTAAGAGAGGTTTAAAAAATACTGTTTGTGGACAAATCACGAATGTAGTGTTTAAAGTGGTTTTCTAGAACTTGGGAAATTAGAAGTTCTTCCCAAATCTGAATCACTTTTAAGGTAAACTAGAATAATAACCTGTGCTGCGTCCGTGTATAATGTTTTTAAAATTGTTATTTGTTATTGTATGAGTTAATTAAATTATAATTATTATTTTTTGTTTTAGAGCATAGTGCATGTGAGTTGTTACTTGTTAATAGAGTGATTAAGTTAAATAATGTATGTTAATTGTAAATTAAATATTACGTAGGTGTTTTAAATTTTAACTTTTGAGTACGTATTTTAGGAATGTAAATAATCTTAAGAGTTAAAATATGTAATAAAAATTTTAATTACTACTTTCATAAATATATACATATATATATATATATATCTAATATATATTATTAGAAAAACACACTTTAAAGAGTAACTTTACCATGACGTGGTGTTTACACTCATGCTATGCTGACGTGTCATCACCACATCGATTCTCATAAGAGTTTTAAAACAAGACAACCATTACTAGAGTAATTACATGATATGCCATTGGATATAAAACTTTATTCTAATTGTATTTTTCTTATATAACTCATTTAACATTTAATTAAATATTAATTATTTAATTATTTGCTCTCTCTTTCGATTGTTTTCAATTAACTCATACTAATTATTTGTTAATACAATACCCTCTTCATTTTAATTTGGTCATATGTTTTATAAATAATAAAATAATCATATTATCTTTACAATTAAATTATGTATATTTTTTCTACATATGTTATGATTTGAATTTAAAAAAACGGACATGAATTTATTTATATCTAAAACTCATAAAAGTTTATTATAAGAAATCTAATGTACAAATTTATATAATATTGTTAACATACTCTAATTAAACAATCTATTTATTTAGTAGATGTTGAATAAAAATAAACAGATTTGAAATTATTCAGATTCAAATTTCAAATTTGAAATATCTACATATTTTTTATTTATTCAATTTTAATTAATATATATTCAAATATAGAAATTAAGTTCATTTTATTAACCGATTTATTGCAAATGAATATCTAGATTATAATTTTAAAAAAAACTTTAACATAGAAAGATTTTTGTAAAATTTGTCGAAACACATTTTCGTTTATTATTTGTTAGATTATAATTTATAATAACCTTCAATCCTATGAATTAAGGCAAATTATGAAAAACAAAATGATATATTAAATAATTTGTATATATCTAAACTCATAAAATAAATATGAATAGCAAAATGATATATTAAATAATTTATTAATCATATACATATTAATTTATTAATTAAAAATATGATATATTATTTATAACAAATGACTTATTATTAAAATTAAATTAAATTATAATTATTTTTTAAAAACTAATTCACTAAAATAGATATTTACAATGGTAATCCCATTAATTTGGGTAATGTATATTCCTATAATAACTCTTACATTTAAAAAAATCAAATTTAAATTAAAGATTTAAATATCATTTATGGATTTTGTGTTTAAAAAACTACCAATCTTTTCAAAATTCCTTTAATTTAGTAAATATTTAATTAGAATATTCTAAATTTTCCAATTATATAAATTGAGATTGATTCCATCAATTAAATTATTCAAAATGAATATATAATTGTTACGATATTGTAATCTATTAAATCTCAATTTAAAAATGTATGATATTATTTTGAAAATTTGGAAAAAATTTATTTGTTACTAATTTAAATATTAAAAATATTCTAACAATCAATGTGATATTCACATCAACATAATATTCTCCATATTTAATTCTGTTAAATATAGTCACTGACTTGATTCACTCAATCAATTAGTTTCAAATTAATATCTAACAGTTATGATATTTGAAATCTTTTAAATCTCGATTTGGTGAATATGGAAACTGATTTATTTTCTTAACCAATTAGTTATACATATGATATATAATTGGAATATTCTAAATCTTCTTAATGCCTTGATCCCTAAGTCCATACTTTCCTATAAATAATATGAAGAGTTTTGTAACATCTGTAATCCATTAATTGGGTTTTAATTGGACAATTTAAAAGTTTAGGTCGGAATTGATTAAATCAATTGTTGCTGTTGGGTTTATTTGATCAAATTATAAGTTGAAAGGCTGAGTTAAAAGAATCAAGGAATTAGAGGTCTGTTTTGCAATTGTTGAGAAGTGGATGAAACCCTAAGCGGTTTTTTTTTTCCTCTCGCCGATCTCGTCTTCTCGGGAACCATCTTCGCCATCCTCATCATCACGCCATCTTCATCATCATCTTCATCGTCGAGCCAGCTGGGCAAAGGAGGCGGAGCTTGTGCGAGAGGGAGAAGCACCAAGCTTGGGCTGAGAGTTAGTGCACGGAGGAGCATAGGTTTTTCATCACGGTAAGAGTTGTCTCCTTGTTGTTCGTTTCTGTGTTTTGTTGTGGCTGTGGAGTTGTGGCCCGGGGGACGCCATGATTGGTGGGTAGTGCCGAGGAGTTTAGTGGTGGCTGCTGACATCATGTCACGGGTGTGACTCGGAGAAGAAGAGGTCGCGGTGGCGAGGAGCAAGCCACGAGAAGGTGAGGAAGAAGAAGACCGAAAGAGTTGCCGGAATGGTGAGAACCGCCGGCGGTGGCGAACATCGGGGAAGTGATGGTTCTGGTCACATGAAATTCAGGAGGAAGATGAAGACGTGAATAGTTCGTTTATTTCGGTTTAGTGGATTAATTAAGTTTATTAATTGTTTTTTTATTATTTTTATTATTTTAGGTCGCTTGCGGGTTTTATTAGGGAGTTATTCATCCCGTGAGATTCGAGATTTTTGCAGAATTTTGTAGTGAAAATTTCTGTGCGGGGCTAAGGTGAATGCAATACCGTGGTCGGATATATTTACGGAAAATTTTCAGGGGTAATAACATGTTAGGATTTATTATGTGTTTTATGTGATTATCGCCGTATATTTATTGCTGAAATAAATTCATAAAAATTTTTAGTTAATTGCGGTTAATTATGAGATTATTTTCGGTGATTTTCCCGTGATTTATTGTTGAACTAATTGTTAAGAATTAATTGTTTTAATCACGTTTTAGTTATTTAAAATGTCGTTGATTGATTTTAATTCATTATTTTGCAGTGAAATAATCAAGCTGTTGTTTTGTTGTTTGTCAAGTCCGAGTATTTAATTTTGCCGGAGGTATTTTTTGTAATTTTGTCCTAATTGACCTAGCAGACGGGTTGATCGTCTCCTCAGTATTTATTAAATACTGACTGCGTCTATTCGTAATGGCGCACGTAAGGGAAAGGATAAAGCTAGCTGAAGCTCATGGAACTGCGGTTACGGACCAAGATGACATACCGGGAGGATTGTTATTTATTTTATTTATTTATAAATTGCTGTTTGTCGTGGTTGTTGTGTTTTCGTAAACCGTTAGATTGTTAGTTAATTCAAATTTATTGGTTTATAATAAATCTTTATTGCTGAGTTGTTCATTTGTTTCGTTTGCTGGGAGTTATTAGTATTTATGAGAATATTAATATTAAAAAAAAAATCGGGTCGGGGCGTTTCAATTTGGTATCAGAGCGGAGTTGATTCTAGGGCTACTAGATTTCTTGCTGCGTTGCTTTGTTGTTATTGTTTGGGGTGTTTGGGTATGTCATCTTCCGGCCGATAACAGTTCCGCGGTAAGACTTCATTGTTGTGTTGTTGATTTGCTAATTTTGTAGTAAAGATTAGTATTTCGTTGGCTGTCGTTTTTTTCATAAGGATGGTGAATCCATGCAGAGTTCGTAGACCCTGCAGGGGTGGTCATGGTGGCCGAGCTGGTCGTAGAGGCCGAGTTGGCCGAGCTGGCAGAGCTGGCAGGGCGAATAAAGTTCCTGAGGAGAGCATGGCGCGGAGTGTCATGGTGCATCAAGTGGGAGTTTAGCATTCTATCGAGGATGATCAGGCTGATTTTGCTGCTGGCAACGCTGTGCCGGCACATGGAGTAGCTCCCCGAGAGGGCAGACCATAACCGATGGGGGCTGTACTTGGGCTGCTGACCCAACTTTTGGAGTGGTTACCGGCTGCGGTACCGGCTCCTGCTCCGATGGCACCACATGGAACTAATGTCGTGCCAGGAGGAGTTGTTCCGGAGGTTCCGGATGATGTGACTGGTT
>VBRH01000991.1:0-19742 GCA_014578085.1 Cardamine resedifolia | reverse complement strand
CTAACAGAATCTTAGATAAAGTGATAGTCTAATGTGATGTTGTGTCATCGTCCGACTCAGAGGGACTATGGAACGTGAAAAACAAAACAAAAAAAGTGTAGAAAGTTTTAGATCAACTGAAAGATCTAAAATAAATATAGCTCAGACAAAAAAATATACGTACTAGATCCATATAACTGAATATACGTACTAAAATAATTGAGTTTATTTGTCTAAATATAATAAAATAGACAACACATTTATTTTAATATAAATTTATAAAAAAAAATTATTGTATAAATATTTTCTATTTTTCATTTAATATATATTTGTATTGAGATTTTTTGGATATAAAAATAAATAAATAGTGTTTGGATACAATTATATATATATATATATTTAATAGTGTATAGAGAAGATATTTAATATTTAATGATAAGTAGTGTTTGGATGCAAGTATAAAACTATTTCTTTTAATTTTCTTTGTGTTTGGATATAGAGATTAGAGTTATTCTCTTTTAATAGTATAGAGATAATTAAAATTTAGGGACTTTTTGAAAAATACTCTATTTATGTTTTATAATTTGAAAATTACACCCTTCATTTTTCAATTAAAAATTAATTTCTTTTATATGTTATATGACTTTTTTACCCTCATTTGATTTACAAATTATATTTTTAGTAAATAAAAACGAAAATTATAAATAATAAGGTGAAATTCTTTGTTTATAAAATAATAAACAAATCAACGTAGTAGTAGATTGACCGAGGGCGAAGAATTGACACTGTAATGTTAATTGTCTCAACCTTAACATTAATAAATAATTCTTTGTCAATTCTTTGCTTATAAAATAATAATCAAATCAACAGTGTAGTAATTTCTGATCCTAACATTAACAAATAATTCCAGACACGGTCCACTAGGAGATTTCACCATACATAGGTAAAAACTTTATATTTTCTACATTATTGCTGAAAACGCAAGTCAACCAATAAGTTCAAAGATTGTCTATTTACATCAATATGTGCATACATAAGGTTCTATTGAGTATTCTAATAACAAGTATCTCAAACTTAAGTCACACATTTCACACTAATTAAAAATTTTAACACCTTTGGAATAACATGAAAAAAAAAGTTAAGTTTAAATTCCAAGTAAATATATAACAATAAAGACGAAAAATTTACCTCTAAAAACAAAGAAAAATAATCGTTAAGCTCAATAAGTTCTTTTAGCGTATTTGGTATTTTTAGCTCCATCAGTACCCACACAAAAAAAACATTGATTTATTTAAAAATATGCTTTCAAAATTATTATTAAGTGTTTTAAGGTCATTTTAATAAAATAATATTAGTTTTAAAAAGGAAAATAAAGAGAATGTATTTTTCAAATTATAAAACATAAATGGGGTATTTCCCCAAAAGTTCTCTAAAATTTATGCTGATTTTATTTTAAAATTAAAACACTAAATTATAAGTGAAATAGAAATTTTGATCCAATAAAAATAGAAATTTTTACAACATAGTGTATAGAGAAGAGATTTAATATTTGATCCAATAATTTCGATACTATATCTGATTCGTTGCTATTATATCGGAACAACATTATATGTCTTTTTATTTTTATATTTCATATATATAGTAAAATATTTCTCTTTTCTACCAGGAGTTAAAAACGTGTTTGCTCACAAGTATAAATAATGTGATCTAAAAACCGAGTTAACGTAAGGTTACAGTGGCCACCTTTTTCACTCTCACTTTGAGAAAAGCAAACCTAGTTTTCTCATCATCATCAACATCATCATCATCATCATGACGTTGTTTGTAACTCGACGTTCACAAATCCCAGGCTCTCGTTTCGACCCTACAGAACAGGAGCTCATCCACATCCTTGACCGGAAAACCAATAGATTGAAAAATTGTAGTTTCATAACCGACATGCATGTGTATGAGAAAGAGCCATGGCTTCTTCAGCACGTAAGACACTTTAGATCTGTAAAGAACCAATGGTTTTACTTCGCCACTATGACAAAACCTCCGAGGATAAAGAAAGAAGACTCGACAAGAACGAGCCGAACGGTGGCGCCTGGTTTAACATGGAAGGGCAATACCACGACTCCGATATCGGATAAAAACGGAGTCAGTATCGGATATAAGAAAAGTCTGACGTTCTACGTCAAGGACAAAGCGACGTTCTTAGCCAAGGACAAAGCGACTGGTTGGGTGATGCACGAGTTTACTTTGAGTAAAGAGGGATTTCAACGAGTGGTTCTATGTAGAATTAGGTTTAATCCGGGAGAGGGCAATGTCAATGCTCAGTATGCTCCAAGTCTTGAGCCTATAGTGATTGGACAGCCAAAGCGGCCGCGTGAAGAAGAAGCAAGGGAAGAAGGTTTGACATTGGTAGCGAATCAGACTCATCTTTATGTTCCGGCTGATGATGCTCTGATAGAGACTCATCAAGGCGTGGAGCCGCAACAACAACAACTATGGACTGGGTCTTGTCCTAATGAGGCTGTCTCATACCCAACTGGTCAACATCAACAGCTTATGAATGGAGGTATGGAGCAATATCAACATCAACAGCTTATGAATGGAGGTATGGAGCAATATCAAGGTATGCCGGAGAATCTAGAGTTTGGCTCTTATGCTCAATATTGGGGAGGAGATTTGGCTCAAAATCATCTTCCATCGGTAACTATAGAGACTCATCAAGGCGTTGAGCAGCAACGAAAGCTATGGACTGATGAGTCTTGTCCTAGTGAGGCTGTCTCATACCCAACTGGTCAACATCAACACCTTATGAATGGAGGTATGGAAGACTTTGGTTCTTTAGGTCAGTTCGTCGGAGATCAGCCGTATTATCAGAATATGCTTCAAGGCATGCCGGAGAATCAAGACTTTGGCTCTTATTCTCAATATTGGGGAGGAGCTTTGGCTCAAAATCATCTCCCATCTGTTACTATAGACACTCATCAAGACGTGGAGCAGCAACAAAAACTATGGACTGGGTCTTGTCCTAGTGAGGTTGTCTCATACTCAACTGCTCAACATCAACAGCTTATGAATGGAGGTATAGAGCAATATCAAGACTTTGGTTCTTTTGGTCAGTTCCTTGGAGCTCAGCGGTATCATCAGAATATGCTTCAAGGCATGCCGGAGAATCAAGAGTATGCTCAATATAGGGGAGGAGATTTGACTCAAACCCATCTCTCAGTAATCTCTATGGATACTCAAAAAGGTATAGAAACGCAACAACATGACAATAGTTGTTTTGGTCACAATGTTGTCGAAAATCAAACAACGGAGCAACAACAACAATATTTGAGACAACACTCAAATTTATCGGTGACTCATCAAAACATGATGGAGCATCAAGAGTTTGGCCCTTCTACTCAACTTTCAGGAGGAGATTTTACTCAAAACTATATCTATGTGGTTCCTATGGGGACTCAAAAAAACATAGAACCGCAACAACATGACAATAGTTTGGCTCATCAACGCGTGGAGCATCAAGAGTCTGGTTCTTCTACTCAATTTTCAGGAGGAGATTTGACTCAAAACCATCTCTCAATGGTTACAATGGCGACTCAAAAAGACAATAGTTGTTTCGGTCACAATGTTGTCGAAAATGAAACAACAGAGCCCCCAAACTTGACTCAAGAACAGAACCAACCGCTTGGAGAATTGGATGAGACTGATGACTTTATGAATTGGGAATGTCCTCTAGAGCTTGAAGATATGGCTAACTTTGGAAATAAGGAATGGAGAAAACAGCTTGGAGAAAACACACCAGAAGAAGAAGCTGAGTTAAATGCTGATCTTGGAAACTGCAAAAGCATCGCTTCTTTCGTTAATTACTTCCGTCCAAATTAGTTTAATATTACATTATTTTGTTTCTGCAATGACTTTTTCAGTCATTAGCACATCTCAATATTAGTTTGCCATGAAGAACACTGTTTTTCCTCTGTTTTTCATTTATTTTCGACTAATTTTCGTGTTATGTTTCCTAAACAACAAAAAGTATTAGGAGATTTCTTCTTTTAAGTCTAATGCTGTGACACTTTTGATATACTCACGAATTCTACCTGTAATAATTTGTTTGGTTAGAAAATAAATTTAATTAGTAGATCAAGTGTGTCAATGAATCTAATAAAAATAAAATACAGAACACTAACATATAAAAAAACTCTAAAGAAAGACTTGTCTGGAAAGTCAATAACTCTATTCAGTCATATTTTATTGTTTCTAAAGATAAAAGTCTTTCTCTATTGCTATTAGGTAGTTCTCTCTTCTTCTATATATGCACATCTCGTTTCTGGCTTCCATACATATACACAACTCCAAAGTCAACAAAATTTTGCCAAGAAAATTTCATCATCATGGAAACACTAAGAGAAGAGGCTCCTTCAAGCTACTTGATGAAGCTGGTGGGTTTCTCTGAGGTTAGATTAAGTCATCAACCTTATGAATCTGCTTCTTTCGAGGCTTCTGGACATAAGTGGTATAGTCAATAAAATCTTAGATCTTTTATGTACTTATAACTCTTATATGTGTTGTTCCATGTGATTTATCATTAAAACAATGATATAATCTCAGGAGATTGATATTTCACCCTGCTGGAAAGGAAGAAGAAAATGGAAAAGACCATGTTTCGGTTTACGCGAGGATCGAAGACATAGCTGCTTCTGAGATGCTTATGAACAATTGGGAGATTAACGTAGAACTCAAGTTCTTCATCTACAATCATAAAGTCAATAAATACTCTATTTTCCAAGGTATGAACATATTTATAAATACACTTTTATGTAAAATCTAGCAGAAAACTTATTTCCACATCAAAATTTGTATTCTATAAAGCGATTTTGTGATTGATTATACCGGTTTAGTTCAAAGAAGAATTTACGTGGTCAGAATTAGTTCTTATGTTTATGGTGTGTGTATATGTGTAGATGGAACTGTGAAGCGTTACAATAAAGAGGAAAAAGAGTGGGGATTTGCGAAAATGCTTCCTCTTTCGAAGTTCAACGACCCAAAAAATGGGTACACCGATGGAGATACTTGTATTGTTGGGGTAGAGATCTTTGTTATAAAGCCTATAGAGAAGGTAGAGAGAGTTGTTTTCACACATAACCCACCAAACAACAAATTCACATGGAAAATCTCTCATTTCTCGAAAATAGGAGACCGAAAATATTATTACTCGGATGAGTTTGTGGTCGGAGATAGAAAATGGTGAGTTATTAGTCATTAATACAATGTTTGGTCGCTATTTTTCGTTACTGAGTAATGGAAGATCTATTCTAATTGATGTTATTGTGTATTTTAAGGAGAATGAAGATAAGTCCAAAGGTGGACACACTTGTTCCTAAACTTAGAGAGAAAGACTCGTTCTCCTTAATACTAAACTCACATAGTACTAAAATAATGTTAATTTAGCCAATCTTCTTTTTCCATAAGTTGTTCACTAATCCAAAAAAATCATTGGTAGATGTTTTAATCAATACAGATGACCTTCTATGATCATCTCCACACGCGGTTACGCTCTTCTTTCATACGCGAATTTTTCAACCTCCAAACCTAGTTCTTCCCTTTTTGATTAGAACTAGAGCTACAAGAATTTTTGGTTTGATCGACAAGTTTTTTTATGTCTCTCCTACAAGCGTTTTACTTTTATTTTTTCTCTACGGAAGAGATGCAATAAGTACATGGTCAAGTGAGATCATCCACTAATTAGGTTTGGTTCTTCATTTTCTAAGGAAATTCAGGCTTTGTTTTCCCTTGTCAAAGAGAAATTCTAGTGAAGAGTCTCGGACTCGAGATTAAGCATTCAATATCCCAAAAATTTCCTTATAAAACACGATATTCAACTCAATGCAATGTTTACAAATATGAGAAAATTAAAAAGGTCGTTGAAAGCTAGGTTGAACGTTGGCCGTACTCTTTCTAATTATATTTTACTTAATTTAGTTTTTATCTAAATTAAATATCAATATTTGGAGATGGTAAATTGAAAATATATAGTATCGTGACTGTATATTCTTTTTCTTTGGAGGAATTTTGCTGATTTCCATTATTGTTGTTAAGCGCCAGTACCTAGCTGTGGTTCTGACGTTTTTATTTTCCGGCATTCCCATCTTACGGGAAAGGTTTTTTTCTCTCATTCGATGTAATTAGTGAATAGTGAACAGTTTTAAAAACTGGTTATTCATTACCTTATGGGTGACGGTTGTTATGATTTTGATGTTGTTGTACGGTTTTTTTACCAAAATCAATCACCTTCGATTTGGAAGCGGTTGGAAATTTAAAATTCTTGATTAAAGAGTACGACGTTTATCATGTATAATAGTTGATATATTAGAATGAGGTGAAAATGGGTAGTATTTTCTACTCTAATTTTTTCTTTGTTGCCTTTTATTCTATGTATCATTTTGGTAGAGTTTGATTCGATCCGACGAAGTTATCATATGTACAAAGTCTGTTGGTTTGTTGAAGCAGATGAAGAATACAAAGTCTTACATAGACAATCATTAGATATAGAGTTTGTAGTTCTCATGCATTGGTGTTTTGAAAATTGCGAAGTTAATATAATGTTTTATAGTCGGATGATTCCAGAATCACAATAGTTTGAATTCGAGTACAAAGAAAGAAAATATAAAATTTGTTTATATGTTAGCGAGTAAGAGATTTATGAAAAAAAAACATCGTGTAAATTCGCTTCTTACATTATATCGTTCTTTAGCCCCATTGATGAAAGTGTATATATATATGGATGATTTCTCTGTAACTTTGTAAACTCTAAACCGTGTCCGATCAAATCACGACATAAACTGTTGGATAAGCTTCAATAGCTTGCAGCCCAAGATATCCTTAACAAGTCGGTTAAGGAAAATATAGGCTTAAAAGGAAATTATCTCTTTATATTAAGAATAGGAAAAAGAAGTTTTCTATTATCAATAGGAATAGCAAAGTTGTGCTAACCCTATAAATATAGTTATCGAGATGTGACAATTGTATCAAGAACATTAAGAGCTTTGAGAGTTTAGTTTTGAGAGATTTTCTAAACCTAATAAAGAGATTTATTCTTTATATACAAAGCTAAGAGTGTTTGAGAAACTTTATTTGGTATCAGAGCAAATCGATCAAGCCAAGGATTCGAAAACGAAGCTTTGAAGAAACAGACGTAACCGAGCTATGGGAGACGTCAACCCTCCTTCTCGCCCGAAGGATGTGATTCCGAGTTCTATCCAATGCCCCATGCTAAACTCTACAAACTATACGATATGGACCATAAGGATGAAGGTTTTATTGCGAATTCATATGGTGTGGGAAACAATTGAACCTGGTTCAACTGAATCCAACAAGAATGATGTCGCAATAGGATTGTTGTTTCACTCCATCCCGGAGTCTCTTATCTTGCAAGTAGGCGAACAAGACTCTTCAAAAGGTATATGGGAAGCAATTAAATCGAGACATCTTGGAGCAGATAGAGTCAAAGAAGCTGGACTCCAAACCCTCATGTCTGAGTTCGAATGATTGAAGATGAAAGACTCTGACACAATCAATACCTTCGCGGAGAAGCTATCAGAGATATCATCAAAATCAACCTCTCTTGAACAAACGATTGAGGAATCTAAACTCGTGAAGAAATTTCTCAACGGTTTACCAAGAAGTAAATACATCCAAATCATAGCCTCTCTCGAGCAAGTTCTAGATTTGAACACAACGGGATTTGAAGATATTATTGGAAGACTAAAGGCATACGAAGAAAGAATTCTCGATGAGGAGAATAGCGGAGAAACACAAGGTGAGCTGTTATACGCTAATACGATATCACGAGGCAGAGGATACAGAGGACGAGGCAGGGGAAGATTCAACTCACAAGATCGAACAACAAATCAAACTGATCAAAACCAAGCAAAAGAAAAGAAGGATAGATCAAAAGTAATTTGTTATCGTTGTGATAGACCGAGCCACTTTGCTTCAACATGTCCTGAAAGAACACAAAAGATACAAGAAGCAAATAAAGTAGAGACGGAAGAAGCCGATCCAGCTCTTTATATGCATGAAGTTGTGTTCTTAAACGAAGAAAATCTTATTCCAAAGATTTACGAAACCAAGGAATGAGAAGGAGGAGTTTGGTACCTTGATAACGGAGCAAATAATCACATGACCGGAAACAAAACATTCTTTTCCGAGCTTAACGAGAAGATAAAGGGAAAGGTGAAATTTGGAGATGGATCATGTATCGAAATAGGAGGAAAAGGATCAATTCTTTTTCAAAGAAAAACCGATGAGCAAAAACTTGTTACCGATGAGCAAAAACTTGTTACCGATATCTACTATATTCCCGAACTAAAAAGCAACATCCTTAGTCTAGGGCAAGCAACTGAAGCCGGGTGTGATGTAAGGATGAAACAAGACTATCTAACACTCCATGATCCAAGCGGAAGACTTCTACTAAAAGTCATACGGTCACCGAATAGACTTTACAAGATAAATCTGAAAATAGGAAAACCTATGTGCCTAAATACGAGACTTAAAGACAAGACATGGAGGTGGCATGCGAGGTTAGGACATGTAAGTTTTAAAACAATCAAAGTTATGTCCCGACAAGAGATGGTTCATGGCCTGCCAGAAATCAGAGTTGAGCAAAAGGCGGATAGTTTAACTAAGGCCCTAGCAAGAATCAAGTTTAAGGAGATGAGGAGTTTGATAGGAGTTCAAAACCTCTCGAAGACTAACTTGAAGTTTAAGGGGGTGAATGTTGGATAAACTTCAATAGCTTGCAGCCCAAGATATCGTCGGTTAAGGAAAAGATAGGCTTAAAATAAAATTATCTCTTTATATTAAGAATAGGAAAAAGAAGTTTTCTATTATCAATAGGAATAGCAAAGTTATGCTAACCCTATAAATATAGTTGTCGAGATGCGACAATTATATCAATAACATTAAGAGTTTTGAGAGTTTAGTTTTAAAAGATTTTCTAAATTAAACCATATAAAAAAAGTTATTTTTTATATACAAAGCTAAAAGTGTTTGAGAAACTTTACTGTTGAGTAACCCTTTAGTCTCATGTCTTAACTTTACCACCAAACATACCAATACATTAAAGGGTAAAAAGAAACAAAGGCGTGTGTATAAAAATACTCAATAAGTTAGGTCCATCCTGTCACAACCCAATCCGGCCTACTACAATACCCTAATCGGCCCAAGATCTTTAGGCCATTTCATAAACAATCACCGGGATTGGCCACCACTGGCTAGGGTTACCAAAGAAACGGAAGATCGGGAATCGCCAAACTTGTAACTTTAAAATTTTGACGAATATATTCTGCATATTTTAAGGACGAGATTGATAGCAAAAGATGGTGGGAAACATAACTACTAAAAGAATATCTAATAGCAAAAGTTTGAAAATCAATATAATATAACCAAAAAGATCAACGGTTGAAGGAGAAGTGGAGGATCAAATTTTGTTAAAAAAGGTAAAACATTACGAATTATTTAAAGTAATTAAAGAGAAGACTCTAAGGGGAATCTTTGCTCTCAACCAGACGTTGATTCTTACTTAATTCAACGCCAATTTTCAAGTCTTTTGACTTGATTCTCACATCACATGGAGATGGAGTCATGAATGGCAAGTACTTATCTATAGCAAAAACATTTTATCATCCTTATTTATATCAAAAACAGTTTATCATCCCAAAATCAAGAGAATCGATGATAGTATTTAAATACAAATTTTGTTTATATCATTCAATAAAATCTTATCAATAGCCAAATTTCGATTTCGTAAAAAAATGCGATTTACTAAAGTTGAACTCTGGTGAAAAAAACCTTAAAACTATACTGTTAACCATTTGAGTAAAGGAATTTCCCCACTCTTAAAATACAAGTTTAAATCATCACTTTTGTTTTTCGTTTCAACAATCATCACGTTTGAAAATCAGTATTATGTTTTTTTCTTGTATTATATATTTGACACCACGTTTTCTACTTGAAAAATGAAAACTAAAATAGATTAAAAGAAAGGAAAAAGTAGGCATTGGATTAAAAAAAAAATGTTGAGACGGAGATGATTTTTGAATCAGAATGAACTAAATATTAGTTTTAGTACTTAAAAAGATTATAGATCAAAAGCTCGAAATTCGTACCATCATACGGTTAAAAAAAAAAAAAACTAAACAACTTCTCTTTGTTGCGAAGTGAGCCAGGTAAGCAAGGAAGTAATAGAAAGACTCTCAAGTGTTATCATATTCTCCTATTTGAAAAAATCAACGTGAGTAGGACCGGCGATGTAAAGACACTCAACGTTATCTTGTACGCGAGTGATATTTTCAAAATGTGTCGTATTCTGATTTGTTTACTAAGCAGTGGAATCCAAGTTGAGTTCTGCAATTTACTAACTGCGAGTTAAGTAACAGAGCTTATCTGTCTGAAAATCAGCAGCAAAAGGTCCGACTCACCTTCCTCATTAGTCATTACCTACTTGTCTCACCGTCCATCCCAATATTATATTATATTATATATATATATATATATATTTAGTTTTCCGAGACTTTACTAAGTAAATCATATTGAACCAATAATTATGTATACAGTATGTAGAAACTAAACCGAATAGAAACAAGAAAATTGATAGAGAGAATTACAAGAAAATTGGTAGAAATACCATTGATGTACATCGATATCGATTTAAAATCACAATGGCCACCCCTTTTCAATGTTGCAAATTAAATTGAGAGATTATGTCAAGTATTTGCTCAAACTTCTAAAAGTCTTCCAAACTCTCTAAAGTACTCTTTGAGAATGTCATTATCTAATCATGGTCACATGATATATATTACAACATTTTATTTCGGCCCAAGTTGTTCAATAATGTCTGTAATGTAAATGCTATTAAACTATCTTGATGTGTACTTTTGCGGACAAATAATCCACCTTATATTTTTGTGCTTATCATCTTCTAACCATATATATATATATATATTTAAAGCAAAAAAACTTAATCCATTAAACTAACGGAAAAAGACTCTTCAACAGAGAACTAATCCATGAGTCTAATCCGTACATTGTTACAAGTTACAACGTATAATGTAATTAAGAGAACATGTGGGAAAAAAACTCTTCAAACCCTTGAAATCATTCAGTTCAGACGCAAACGAGAGCCAACCATCCGGATTTTTGGTTAACACGATAAAGTTTTGACAATCGGTTTCAAAAACAGCTTCCATAACTTGCAGGAAACGGAGACAAATCATTGTTCAAAGAAATAATTCCAATTCAGAATGGAACGCGACGAACATCCTTTAACCCAATATAGGTCAAGGTCTGACCTCTGGAAAAAACTCAACCATAACCACTACACGGATCCTACTGGAGCCAAGAGCCATACAGTTGCTAATAGAACCAATAATATTTTTATAGCTTAAAATAGTGTAAGTCGAGAATTTTTAGGGAGGCTACCCATATTCCAAATACTATTTTTCATCTTTCTAGTTCTATATTCGTCCAAGAATACTGATATTGATAAATGATAGCAGTGTTATGAAAATATCTCTTATATTAGTGTTGTTAACTACGTTGGATTCATAGATCTCTAGAAATTAAATATAAATATATAATCCAGTGGTTTATGTTGGTAATATCTTTGTACTACTACCTTAATTTAAACCTGTAGATTTTCGGTATTTTAGTCTTTTTAGTTTCATCTGTAATTGATATCACCAACTTAAATTAGTATAAATACTTAATATTTTAGAGGAAAACAAAAACCTGTAGAATACATATTGTTGACAAATAATATTTCTACAAATTTACAGTCTTGTCTAAGATTAAAAAAAAATGCTGAATACAATAACATAAATTTTAAATAGTTTTTTTTGTCATTCTAAATGTTTTGCAAGCATGCTCTTGTTGAGAGTAGAAATTTTTATAGAATTAATTTAATATTTTATATGTAATGCAAGATTTATTTCTCATAACATTTACATTTGTATGTTTTTCACCACCCGTTTGGTTTTCTAAAATTTTTGATATTCAATATAATTTGTTGACAAAAAAAGATTTATATAATAAAAATAATAATGTAGATATTCTATATTCAGACTCAACAATCGCTCTTAATTTATTATACCCAAAAAAAGTTTTGTTTCCTCATAGAAAAATCCAATTATTTGCTTATTTGATAAAAAAAAATTGTGTTTGAACATTTTTCATGCGTTTATTTAATAGTTTACAATTTTACAAAATAATAATACCATTTTTCTTTAATTTTAATATTGATTCTCTCAAGACTCAAATCCTACGCACCAAGACAAAGAGATAGATCTTCCCCTTTCTAATGTGAAGATAAATGTCCATAAATACCCCTTTCAACACCTCTCTCATTCACCATGCAATCTGTCTTTCCTTCTGACCAAGACTTCTCTCCAACTATTGCAAAAATCTCACTTTTTTCCTAAATATTCTCTGCAACTTTCTTGGTAAGCTGTTTCTTCTTCTTCTTCTTCTTCCCAAGTTTGATCATTCACTGAAACTGAGACTTCTTGATCTATCAATCGATTTAAATTGTAGACCGATCCCCATTGGGCAATTTCAATAGCAACAAAAATCTCTCTCTATATATATAATTATAAACTAAGTAAACTAAAAAGAACAGAGTTTTTTTGTTTTTTTTCAAGAACAGAGTACTTCTAATTCAAGAAACAAAGAATTTGATTGGTTTTTTTTTCTCTTTCTCTTAGAAAAAGAAAACGATGGCGATAGGAATCTTTGGATTGATCACAAGCTCATCACCAGACGAGCTAAGGAAGGTTTTACAAGCACTTTCGACAAAATGGGGAGACGTAGTTGAAGATCTTGAGAGTCTTGAAGTGAAGCCAATGAAAGGAGCGATGACAAACGAAGTGTTCATGGTAAGTTGGCCAAGAAAAGCTACAAATCTCCGATGTAGGAAACTTCTCGTTCGCATCTATGGTGAAGGCGTTGAGCTTTTCTTTAACAGAGACGATGAGATTCGTACTTTTGAGTATGTTGCTCGCCATGGTCACGGACCTACTCTTCTTGGCCGCTTTGCTGGCGGTAGAGTCGAAGAGTTTATTTATGCTCGGGTAAATTATTATTATTCTTTCATTTTTCAAAAAAATTATTATTAGTCTTTCATTTTTTATTTATTTGTTTATGAATATTCTATTTTTCTGACCACTCACACGATTTCCCTGTTCATAGAATAGTTTGGCGTGGATTTGGGATTTTTCGTATTTAATTGTTCGGTTTAAGAAATTTAGAAACCGGATGAAATTGAATACCAGTCGGTTTTGGTTTGATTAGTTCTTGTTTCGGTATGGATTCGTTTTTTTACGAAAATATTTGACAGATTTTCAAGTTTTTATACGTTTATTTGTTTTCTGGTTCGGTTTGGTTAGTTTCGGTATGTTTGGTTCAGTTTTGGGTATGATTTTGGTTCAGTTAAACTAGATTGAGCAAACCTTTATCGCTCATATTATTGGTTTAACTTTTCATGTGGGTGTTAACTGGAAAAAAACCCAAGCCGGTTTAGCTCTGCACCTATTATTGTGTTATAGGAATTAGAAGTTGTAACTTTTAAAAGAGTGTTTCCATTAGACTCATCAGCAAAATTCTTGTGTTAATTCTTGTATATGTAACTTTGGTTTCAGACACTATCAGCAACCGATCTTCGTGATCCGAACATATCAGCTTTGGTTGCAGCTAAGCTAAGAAAATTTCACAACATAAACATTCCTGGAGATAGAACTGTGCTCATGTGGGACAGGATGAGGTAAAGAAACTGCAAAATTGTTAGTAAATGTTTTTGATCATATATGAAAGTAAAACACCCATTGGAACATGATATGACAGGACTTGGGTAGGGCAAGCCAAGAATCTGTGTTCAACTGAACATTCAACAGAATTTGGTCTAGACAACATTGAAGATGAAATCAATTTTTTGGAACAAGAAGTAAACCAACAAGAGATTGGGTTTTGTCATAATGATTTGCAGTATGGTAACATCATGATTGATGAAGACACCAATGCCATTACTATCATTGTAAGTCTTTATTAATAACCACATTATTCCATAACCATTGTTTCCTGTTTTTCAGAATGGGGATAAAAAGTTTAAAACCCATTTTTACGATACATTTAACTCGAGGTAAAACAATATCGTGAATAGAAATCGTTTGTTTATCTGTTTAATCGTTTATGGAGCTTGTGTGAACAGGACTATGAGTATGCAAGTTGTAATCCTATTGCTTATGACATAGCAAATCATTTCTGTGAGATGATGGCAAATTATCATTCTGAGACTCCTCATATCTTGGACTACACTCTATATCCTGGTACAGTGATTAATCAAGAAATGTTCATAAATCCATAATCAAGAAGTAGTGTTTTGTATTTATGGTTTTGGAGTTGCAGGAGAAGAAGAAAGGAGGAGATTCATCTGCAACTACCTCACCTCTTCAGGTGAAGAAGCAAGAGAAGAAGACATAGAGCAGCTTTTGGATGATACTGAGAAGTATACATTAGCAAGCCATCTCTTTTGGGGCTTATGGGGAATCATCTCTGTAAGTTTAATTCTCTCTTTCTTTAGATGAAAACAATAACAGCAATAACTTCAGAAGCTTATGAATTATGAATGTGACTGTGCAGGGCTATGTGAACAAGATTGAGTTCGATTATATCGAGTATTCGAGGCAGAGATTCAAACAGTATTGGCTTCGAAAGCCTAAACTTTTGTCTTTTTACTCATCTCCTGAGTAATGCTATCTACTTTTCGCGAAAAAACGCCATATAAAAACGATGTTGGATCTATAATACAACTATGCCAAAGCTAAAACTATGTGTAATTCTTGTTTTCTTGATGCTATGTAATGAGTAAACTTTATAAATATCCAGCACTATGATATTTCCACAAAAGAGAGAAAGTTTCATACTTTTACGTGCAATCACAATTTATTTTAATTTGAGAAAAAAACCATGTCGCAAATGGACATTTAAGGATTAAGAGCTGCCATGGGATGAACATTATATCAATGACTAGAGTCAATAAGGTCATGAGACTTGCTTGTACCTGCAAGCTTCAGATGTTTTGGTGCTTCAGATCTATCGAAATAGAATGCACTAGAGACAAGCTTCTCTTTAGGCTGCAATTAACGCTAACCAAACGATTGTGTCTGCTCCTTCTTCACTTGTTCTAAGCTTACCAGAGAACCTGATTCACAAGTTTTAAACCTTCTTTAGCATAAAAGATGTTTGCTTAACACAAAAGATGTTTTCTTTAGCGGAATTTTCTTACGATTAATTGAAACTCGGTAAACTCTTGGCGACACCATGTGTCTCAGCCCAGCCAGGGTGCATTGAGTAGAATCTTAGTAAACAGTGCCAAAGAGGTTAAACAAAAATGAACATAATCAGTTCTTGAAGATGACATATGTGTCAATGCAGATTAAATTACCTGAAGATCTGTTGTAAGTGGCGATATGTACATTCCACCAGAGGCAACGGTGATGACTTTGGCGTTCTAGTGTTTCTTTCTCTGATAATGGAAGCATCAGCTTAATGATGGACATGTTGAAGTCAAACCTCTCATATATGAACCTGTCTTAGTCCTTGCAACCTTTTTTTTTGTATGTACATGTATAAATTTTGTCAAAACCCCACTTAATTACATTAAAACCTCTATAAATTAATAATGTTGAGACTTTGATATTTTATTGATTATAGTGATATTACTGTATCTATATAGAGAAATTTAAATAAAAAGAATTTATGATAAAATATTTTACCTTGAAATTTAAAAGCGTACGAGTATAAACAATATAAATCACATAATAATAATATTTCGTGAACTATCATCAATCTTGAAATCTCGTTTTATTAAAAAAGTAACAAATTGAATTCTTCATTTATATAAATATAGATTTCTATTCAAATTTATATTTTACATATATACAATCTAATATGGGATATATATATATATATACATGTAACCAATTAATGTATGTGATTAAATAATAATAGATAAGAAAATAGTTAAACAAATTGAAACTATAAATATGTTATCTCCATCCATGAATTTAGCCATTCAATTTACTTTGATCTACTAAATTGAAACTAGAAATGTGAGTCACATCGGTATAATCCTTCTGATTCAATCGGAATTAGTGCAGAGTTGATCGGAACAAATAAATGACGGTGTTCAAATAGAATTCGCCAGTCCTTCGGCGACAACCATTCCACCTCCGAACGTTCAAACACTTCTTGGACACCGTTGTAATTTTTTTTTATCAAAATCGGAATAGATCTAAATAAAAAAATGTTAAAATCGTTAAAGTTACCTAAAAAGAAAAACTAAAAAAATGTATGAAACAATAATTTTATTATTTTAAGTTTTTGGTGAGTCCCCCAACAATTTAATTTTTCTGTTTGTTTGTTTTTTTTTTTTTGTAATTGGACGACCTGCAAATAAAGCAAAAAATCCTCATAAGATTATAAGTAAAGAAAATAACCAAAAGAACATAAGAAAGACAAAAAAAAATAAAACTAAAATTGGTATGCTAGCATAAGTGGGAGATATGAAAATAACCTGCTATATAAAAGTCAAAATTTATTATGAGTTTCTTATAAATTAAAAAGAATGTCTTTTATCACAAAAGCATATAAGAGAATGTAACAAATATAACATAGAAGAAAAAAACATATTATTCACCATACAATTTATCACATTTCTATCTATGAATCAATAAAGCATACTTAGATTTCAAGAATTTAATATATTTTGAATTCAATTAACATCTCTCGACAAACATCTTGTTTGTCGATAAAACAAACTAGATAGTCAATTAAAAATTCATTACCGATGCGATTCCGTAGTGAAGTCTTCACAATTTTTATTCCGACAAACATCTCTCGACGGTTTCAGTAGCAACATGAAAAATCAAAACTAATTTCAAAAATCTATAAACCAAAAGATATGAAAGATGCATCTCAATGGGTCATAAATTCACAGTCTAAACGTGAATTCAACTAAAGAAAGTGGGATAAAACTAATTCTTTTATTTTATGTCTCTAGATTAATTCATTAATGGAGTCAAATTTATTTTTTTATTTGGGGTCATAAAACATTTTCTTAACGACATACTATATATTTTTGTAATTAGTTGGGGTCAGCTGATCCCACTTACCATTGCCTGCCTCCGCCCCTTGTAGGGTACGAACGTTTACAAAAAGAAATTGTTTAACGATATTATTATCTTTTGGTTGTCTGATAGTTTGTATGAAAAATATTTACGATTTCTTAAAACAATATTTAACTGTGCACCATTTTCTTCTATGTTGATCTTAATTGTACCATCTTAAACTTAGTTACCAATTAATCAAAAGCGACAAAACATTCACAGATAGAAGTTGAGACAAACGCAGCAAAGAAAAGTAAAACATACATACACAAACACAATAGCACATATCCAATTGTTGGTTATACAACGCATATTAGACATAAGATATTCAGAGATTACCGTTTTGCTCTAACTCTGTTTGGTGGGCTTTCCACTATAAGGCCACAAGACAAAGTGCCTTTGTAGAAGATCCATCATCCTTCAACACCCTACAAGCTCCTTCTTTCATCTCCTTCATCTTATTCCTCACGCCTTTACCTTCTTCACCTTCCATCAATCCTTTAACCACTCTAGCCACCTCTTCTCTTCTTACTACCTTATAGTTTAAGATCTTGAGTATTGTTAACAAGTTCTTAACTTTTTACGTGACAATTGAAGATGCAGTCATTTTGTATATTAAGTATGATAGGATATCTAAAAGATCCAAGTACATATGGACATTAATGTTACATATGTGTCATTAAATTAAAGTAAGATGTATAAAGATAAAAGTTTGTCATTAAACAAATAGGCACTTAAGTTATTGTTACATACATATTTACGAAAGGACTACATCTAAAGACTTTATGAAGCATGCTGAAAGTATAAGTCTTGAGGATAATTCCTAATTATGTTATTTGTTTATGATTAGCATATATGTGAATATGTGACAAATATTTGAGCTCTTACCTGACTTTTACATTTTTTATATTATGTTTTCAATGTGTACATATTATTGTTATTGGATTTATGATAGCAGAATGAGTCTTGTTTAAAAACATTAAAGAGACCATTACGATAAATCCTACTTATGTTTACGGTCTAGCTATGAAGGTAGTCAGTGTAGTAGTACATGTGACCGCTATGACTCCCATTGATTGCTAGATTAGTCAAGATACTTATGATGACTAAATGAAAGAGATTACGTTATAGCATATTATGCCGGCCTTATGATTCCTAAGAGAAAAACATTAAAAAGATTTTACTAACGACCAAGTGGAAGACTGTAAAGAATATTATGTAATATTTTCTTTTTCTATTATGTGGTCTTATAGTTATCCGTAATCTATTAAAATATTGTTATTTTTTAATATATTTGGTAACCAATTAAATTGGTAATAAAAGAGTTTTTCATAATCTATCTCTATTTTGATGGACGGTTGTGATTAAATCCTAAGGAAACCCTAATAAGGAATCAAATCCTCTTCCGCCTATAAATATATGCATTTAGTATATCATAAAGACATCCTAAAAGAATCTCATAAAGACAACAATACATAGAGAATAATTGATAAGAAGAGGAGAAAAACCTAATCTTCTAACCTAAAAGATCAAGACTTCAGAAAAATCTCTACTACAATAAAGGGAGGTATTCCCTTAACCCTCCTTATGATTATTCATGTTGCTTAAACGATTTTAGGGTTCATATAAATTACACTTACACAATCTCGTTGGGGACTCGCTCCGGTGATACCGACACCGTTAGAGGGTTATCTATCTTTTGCGAGCACATGGTGCTTCATCTAGGAAAGGTGGCTCCCTTCCGGTGAGATTTGAGAGCGGATCTCGGCTCTGAGGTGGAGAAGCTAGGCGTTTAGGTGGTGTCGGCCGTTGAGACTTCTTGTTGCGTTTCAGTGAGGATGAGTACTCGGAAGTGGTCTCTGCATGTTGCTCTCGCGAAGGCGTCGTTGATTTGGTCGGTTCGGATGTCTGAGCGGTAGATTTGAAGTTGGGGGTTTGTGCGAAGTCGAGTGGTTTTGAGGACGGATGTCATTGCTTGTAGTGACGTTTCTGCTTGGGGAAGGTGGTTCCATCATGCAGCGAAGTTTTCCCGGTGGCTCGGCTCCCAAAATTCCTTTCCCCTACGGTGGAGTGCTCTCCCTTGGTGTAAGTGAAGGGCTCGGAGGCCGATCTGCCCTTATCTGGTTTTCTCGGTCTTCTAGCTGGGAAAGGGTTGTCGATGGTCATGTTTTGGCTTCTCTTTGCGGTGGTCCTGTGCCGCTTGGAGTTGTGGCTGATGACACTCGCTCATGGTGGAGGTCCTGTTCTGCCATCTCGTCGGAGGTTTTCTGATCCGACACTCTTCTGAGCGGCGGCTTCCCTTTGCTGGTGGTTTTCTGTACCGACGGCTGCATCTTCTTCTCTGTAGTTTTATGGTTTCTTTAGCCGGTTTGTTCCGGTTTATTTCCGGTTCATGCTTGATGCATGGTTGTGGTTCTGCTTTAATTTCAATCTGGTTTGGAGTATTAGACCAGCCCTATTCGAGATTTGGGTGGGTTCTAATATATATATATATGTATGACAATCAAAAAGCCCATAAAAATTTAAATATATTTAAAAATTTTATATAAAAAAAAA
>VBRH01000990.1:5724-17448 GCA_014578085.1 Cardamine resedifolia | reverse complement strand
AAAAAAAAAAAAAAAAAGTTGGACAAACTCTGGACTCAAAACTAAACGAGATATCGAATGACAAAAGGTGAAAATCTAGATCAAAGCTAGGTATAACATCGATGAAGAAGCCGACCAATGCCGGAAACAAGCTGATAAAATGTTGTGAAACGGAAACCGACGATTATCGGAAAAGAAGCCGACCAAACACCACATGAGAAGCCGATGTATATCAGACGAAAAACCGGTTTAAACAAATCGGATGGTGGAGAACAAACCTGAAATCAACTCTCTAAGCACTTTCCACAATTCCCACGAGAAGCCGAACACGGAAAGACAAATCGGAAATCACCTAAAAAAATTTAACTAGCGGTGACTTTTTATTTTATTTTTTACCCGTTTGACTTTTTAGAAGGTTTGAGAATACTTATTCAAAGGGTGACCAATTATACTACTTGAAATTTTGAAATCTTTACCATTGCCGTTATGGAGAGGTTAATCAATGGGAAAAACTCTATCTCGAAGCTTCTCAAAATGTTTTATTTTATTTTTTCCTTTCAAGTGCGAGGGTAATTTTTTTTTTTTTTAATAAACTTTAGTTTATCACCATCTTAGTGCAAGGTCCATTGTATTAAAACTAGTTTGTTCAACGCGTTTTTGGGTATGCCTTATCTCATCAAACACAATTTGTTTGGCCGTTGGATCGGAGGACCACATTTTCTTACAACGTGTCCAAGAAGTCGAGAACAAAGACATATGATGTATAAATGTGGGCAAATCCAAAAAAGAAATTTTTTTTTTTTAAATAATTAATTTGGTCCACATTAGTTTTTCTAAAACAGTGAAAATACATTAATCCCAAGCATATCATTTTTGGATAGAACCGGCTAATCGTACGTACTACGTAGGTTTATATAAAATATTGTGACCATTTAGATTTAGGGGGCTTATTCAATTGTGAGGTTTTAATGACTACACTAATTTTAGAATCTTGTTAACTTTCACATATTTTAGAATACAAGTAAATACTTTATCAAAGTTTTTCTAATATTCTCACAAGATTTTAAGAATATAATTATAGAGTTTTGTTAACTTTGTATTATTATTATTATTATTTTTAGATAATTTTTCTTCCCCAAACTCTTTTTTCGTTTGATCACTTGAGTTTTTATTTTGACTTGGAATTTTGGTTCTGTTTAGTGTTTGAGATAAGTATGTTCGTTTATGATATTGTTTTGAAAAGAGAGTCATTCTTTTAGTTCTGCTCGTTTATGGTTTAGTATGAGAATAAAAACTTCAATTAAATCTAGGAAGAGTGAAACAGTTTTGTTGGAAGTTTCCAAAATTTGTGAAGGAAATTTTTGTACGTGGAAATTTTTGTACGTGGGAATTCTCTAGGCGGTTTTTTTATATCATTGAGGTTCTTGATGAAAATATAAAGTTTTGGTGTTCAAACAGTGGTTCATGAAAGAATCGTAACCAAACAAGTAGCAGTGACCCATCAATATCTATATGTGTTAAATGTTCTTATTTTAAAGAGAAAACAATTTTATATAAAAGAGTCTTTAAATATTTTGAAAGAGTTTAAACTCAATAAACCTATAACACAAAACTTTAATATAGCTATAAAGTCATTTAAATTCATTTTATTTGAATAACACATGACTTTGATGGAATTTCTAAAATCTTCAATCCAATAACTCATGACTTTAAATGATTGTAAACAAATTTTTAAAACTACTAACACATAACTTTAATAGAGTTTTAGAAATTCAAGATTGAATAACTTTAAAGTTTTAAAGATTACCAATAAACCCCTTAGATTGTGTTGAAGAACCGATTCAACTGAAATTCATCTGGCCCGGTTTAATTAAGGCATAACTGGAGGACGTCAAGTGGTTTAGCTTGGGTTAGAGCGCCTAGGTTGAAAAAGACAACATTGGTTTTTTTTTTTTTTTTGTAAACAACATTGGTTTTTTTTGTTTGGGCTAAATTTTCGAAGAGTTTTAGGGTGGCGAGAACATTATTTACATCTTACTAGGGGTTTTAGAAACATACAGTCTTTTTCTTTCTCGGTTACGCTTCTTCTTGTTGGAAATGGTGGATCTTGCAGAACTATAAGAATCATGCAAATTATGACTATTCGGTATACGATAGTATATTCGACTTGATAGAGTTTAGCTCATATATTTAAGATATTGAAAATAGGGAATTTTTTTAAAAAACTGAAATTTTCACAATTTTATTCTCAAACAAGGATCTCCTATATTCGAATTTAACATCCTCGGATCCCTGTTTCACAATAAAACTATGAAATGGTCCATTAAACATATCCCAAGTCTTATATAAGCTGTACTCGATTGGTGTTAATAACATAGGAGAGAATTCCCAATATTACAATCGATTATGTTTCTCTCTTCTCTTTATTATTTTGTTTTTTATTTAATAGTTAGATACTCTCTTATAAACAATCAATAGACATGCTCTCTAAGGATGTATGAGAATCTAAGGGGTGTTATTGGATTGAAATTTATTTATAATTGTAATGATTATTAGGATTGCATAATTAAATAAAATTTTAGAGAGTATTTAAAATATTTCACATATTTTCACCGAAAGTCTATGAGAATATCACCTTAACATGTAATATTTTGAAAGTTTTTAAAAATTGTTTCAGATGAATAAAAAACTTTAAAATGAATCACTCAATAACACTAAACTTTAATAAATTTTAGTATAATCTGAAAGTTAGTTAAAGTTTTTATTAATCCAATAACGCATAACTTTAATAACTTTTTATAAATATTGAACCAATAATACATAACTTTACTAAAATTTTTGTAATTCAAGATTTAATAACATCAAAGTGTTAAAAACTTATAACTAACACCTCATAAGAGTTTAAAAATCTATGAAAGAATTTGAAATGGTTGGTCTACACAGAAAGTCATAACAAATAGTGTTGACTAAAAAGTAGAGAAAAAATGGTTGGATACCAAAGAGGTGTTAGTCTAGTGGTAGTACAAGAGGTTGATTTTTTTGTGCCCTGGGTTCGATTCTTTCTTGGAATATTCTTTAAATTGGAATTTTCAAAGTCTCCCTCCAGGGATTAAGACATGGTAAAAGAAATTTTTTTTTTTTTATAAAGGCAACGAAATTTCCTTGCAAAGCAAAGCTAAGTTTCAATAACTTCTAATATATATAAAAGATCTAAACGGAAAATAACTACCTCATGTGAGGTACATGGTTCTTATCAAACACAATGTATTGGCTGTTATATAGGACCACATTTTCTTACACGTCTCCGAGAATGAGACATAAAGACGTATAATGTGGGTAAATCCAAAACAAATAATAAAATTTTCAACATTTTTTTTTCAAAACAAAGAAGAAGACATTGCTGCAAATATGATTTGAATTGGACTGACAAGTAACAAGTCTACATGACGTGTTGACTTTCACAATTTTATTGGATTTTTAAAAAATATTTTGACAATTTAGATTTTGATTGCGAAGAAAATTTGATTCAATTGAAAATGCATTTGGTCCGGTATAAATTAGTATAGTATATGTGGAGGACGTCGAGTGGTTAAGCTTGAGTTAGAGCCTTAGAGGCTGAAAAATATTCCTATGCGAAGAGAGGGTTTGCTGAAAGATACTTCCAAGTGAATGATGTTACATACCGATATCTGTTACGCTTCTTCTTGCTCGAGCCTGTGGTCTTATAGAGCTACGATTAATTGTAAAACATGATATAGTTTGGATCTTTTGGTCGGGACGTAAGAGTCACGCAAATCGAATGTTCTGACTTCTGAACTTGTAAGTCCTCGAGTCCCTTTTTTATTTCTTGTTCTTGACTATGTTTCTCGTACTGGAAAACCAAAACCAATAATTCAAGATAACATTTCTAAATTCCATTATTTTAAAATTCAGAAATCTAACTTTGATGCTGACTTTGAAAACAAATATATACAAATACTAGATATTAAACAAATATACAAATCTAATTAACTTTGAGAGGAGGAACCAGAGTGGCTTAAACTGTTATTCACTTTTACAACTTTTCTTTATGATTCACCTTCACATTGAATATGAACAGATTCCTCATTTTCATCTTGTTCCGGTTGCGGAGTGAAAAGTTCTTCGCTCGGGATGGAAGACACTCTTCTTAGCTCAAACCCTCTATTTTGTGATGGACTTCGTGGAGATGGTGTGCTCTGCGCGGTCGAAGGGCTAGGAGTACCTTGAGTAATAGGTGAAGTCACATTATGAACGGCACTCTCCTTGAACATATGCGACTTTATGTCTTTCTCATCAAAGATCCTAACCAAAAACATTAGCTTTCTACCAAAGGAAATTTCCGAGTCATCAAACAACGTGTGCTTGTGCTCGTACAAGAAGTTGGCCAAAAAGACGAGAAGTGCTAAGAATGAAGCAACGCCAGCTATTAGAAACAGACCCCAGAAGCTCCTTAGGCTGAGATGGTTGGACGAAAGAAGAGTGTTTGGATCAGGACAATTACATTGTTTATTGAACCATTTCTTCTCGATGTTTTTCATTTCTTCGCTTTGAGTCACATTCAAGATCGCTGTTGAGACATCATCCGTCAAAGGTGAATTCTTGGGGAATACCTACACAATATTCATGGAAATAGAAAAATGCAAGCAATGAAAAAATACATAAATACTCGAAATAAAAGGTAAAGTATATAATAAGATAAAAAAAAAAAAGAAGCTTACAAAGCCAAAACCAGCAGTCTTAAAGGATGGTTCAACCATGGCATATTTGGAGCAGTTCTGAGATAGAATAACTTTAAGGTAGGCCATTTCATCGAAAGCTGCTGCGATTGTCCCATTGGAGAAAAGCTCGTCGAATTCTTCGGGAGAAGCAAAAGGCTTGAGCTGAGATTCATGAAATCCCTGATTTTTCAAAAGTTCAAGAACGAAAGAACCACGATGGAACCCTACAGATTCGTTATTTGTTTTCAGACTTTTCCAATTTGTGACTTCTGGTTGGAACCTTTGTACTGTGAGGTAAGATGTGAGATTTGCCGTATAGCTCTGAATCAATACAAGCACCACGAAGCACCATACCACCACCACAAACCTTGCTAAATTGCTCACCACCTTCTCACCTATACACACACGAACAAGTTGTTTTTTTTGTTTTGGAATATATTATGTAATATATCATTATAATCTCTTCTTTTTTCTTGGAATCTCACTCATATTGATAATGAATTGGGATATAATCTAGGGTATCTTTGCAAATAGGGTAGTTATACGTTTTTATAAAGAGTTCAAATAGTTTTAAGTTTTAATTTGAAAAATATATAGTTTTTTTATAGTTTTAAGAGAAAACTTAAAACTACTTAAATCACAAATAAAAGTTTAAAAACTATCTAACTACCTAATTTTCTTTCTAATCTACTATATAAGCAAAGTAAACGACTCTCACTCTGCCGATTTTTTTTTGTTTGGTTGTGGTAACAAGGAATACATTCTAAAAGGTATGTAGAAATGCAGATATTTTTACCATTTAAATTTTTTTACAGTGATCAAGGCTGAGCTTTAATGATGATCATGATGGGGTGGTTGACCCACAAGTCTCCTCTACCATTAGCTCGAATAATACCATTTATATTTGGCTTGGTTAATTATGCCATGCCACCTTAGTTCTCAATCTCATAGCCAAATATATTTGATATTAATCCTAAAACTTATATATGTATGGTTAGTTGAGTCTTGATTTGTGTAAATATATAACTTACGGTGGGCAAAGTTCATAGTGGAGAAAGAGAACCAGAAACTAGTGCCGATCTGGTGTTGAGGCGGTCCACGGAAGTCGGTGTTGACTCTATGTTCTAAAATCCACACAATAAACCCAATGAATACGAAGAAGCAACCGGTGGTGACCCACAGGTCGAAGCTCCAAGGTTTGAGGAACACCCATGTGATCTTGTTCTTGTTGTCCTTGAGCGGCACCATCATAAACACCCCAGAATCTGTGTACGGTAACGTGAAATCAACATACAATGATCTGCTTGCTATGATGGTTACATCTCCCACAACTGCATCCCACGTCTGACACATTTATCAATGATACGTTAAGAATCACACATTAACACTATATATCTACTTATTCATTGTTAATCTATATAATAATAACAATCTTAATCAATATCATTTGTGTTTATTCATTGTAAAAATATATACATCATTTGTGTTTGTTCATCGTAATTAAGGTTACTTCTTTTCATTGTATAATTGCAACTATTCATTTCATATATTTTCGTCTAAGGTTGTATCTTTAACACTATGTCATTTGAAATCTATTTATATCTCAAATTTTTTTAAATAACTAATAATTTGTAATTTTTTAAAAATTTAGTTTTACAATAAATCCAAATAATTTGGGGGATTATCTCCATTTCATTCATCTGATGTCGGTTCATCATATGATCATCTTGTCTCTCGCCTCAAAATTCTTTTCAGGTAAGATATATATTTTTTTGAAAATCTCATCATGCGTATGTTAAATGTTTATTAATAGATAATTATCGCACAATTAGTTTGTTTTTTATCTGTTTATTTCTATCAATATATGTGTTATTTTTCATTCGTATGAAGAGTGATTTTACTCTTTTTAATATAAAATTTTAATGAAGATGTGAAGTATATTTTCTCAAAAATCTACTAATAATAACAACCTCAATCAATATTTTGGAGGGATTTATTTCTTTATTATAACCTTTCGTAAAAATAAATTTTAAATTTATAATTCATTTAGAAAAATGAAATATTTGCGCTTATTCATTATAACACTTTGTGTGATACTTATTCACTTAGAGTCACATTTCTTCTCCTAATTACTTTCTATTTGTTAATAATAACAATTAGTATATAATACTTTCTATGGCCATATCCGGGTCCGAATTCTAGTTAATGTTAAGAAGGAAGAGAGAAACTAACCCTATTCAAGACTTGGTATACCAACTTGTCGTAGTTCTCTTCTGCAGGCTCGAAAGCATAGTATTTAGGAATGACTGAGTAAGGCAACTGTTTAAGAGCAGCTTCGAAGACGTCGATGGAGTAACCGGTTGGGGTCATTGCATTAGTAATAGGATCTATGTTTACCTTGACAAACTCAAAGAAGCCTTTCTTCACTGGAACGCCCACTGCAAGTTTCTTCCCGTTCGTTGGAATCTCCCATCCTTTAGGAACAACTCTTGACTTTCCGGGCCATATCACTGGCCCGAACCTCTCCCGTGAAAACGATGTGGTGTTGTTTGACTTAGCATTAACAAGTCCATTGCTTGGACTCCAGAATCCGATAATTTTCTCTTTCTTTCCAATAATATTAATGATATCAAACACTGATAACTCGAGCTGCCCTTTAATGAGTTTAAAATCTCCTGCTAAACCCTTGAATCTAACACTTAAAAGAGACTTCAAAAGACTTGGAGCGTAGCGAGACACCCTTAGGGTCGCTAGATCTGTCTTGTTATTTGCTGATGAAGCAATCTGATTATCATACTGCAAGCTCTTTATGCTGGTTTTTTCCACGGCCATAGCCAATGCAGTGATCGAATCATATGCCCTTAATGCAAAAATGTTTAGCTCTGCATCATTCTTTATCTTCCATCTCCATCTAAAATCTTCGAAGTCTTTCGATTTGGGAACATTGCTCCTCACACCCAACACCCCTTGCATATTCTCCAAGCTACTACCACGTTCGTTAGATTTCATCAAATTCATTACTCCATCTGTTAATATCCATGCATATCCTTCCTCCATCATCCCGATCTCTCTAGCTTTTTGAAATAACCGAAAACCGAGGGTTGGTGGCATGTGGACAATGAATACCCTCGTTTGCATCGTCATAAGCTTATAAAGTTCCTTGAGAATCTGATCATCATTAGCCTCTTGAGGGATCGAACATCTATTGACTACAAAAGCTTGCATGTCTTGTAAAGCATCAGTCAAGTAGGACACTATTCCTTCTCCGAATTCGTTGTCCACATAAATGGCAACGATGCTTCTCCAGCCGAAAGATTTGACAATGGCCACAATGGCTTTGACCTGAGATAAGTCGTTGAGGGTTGCTCGGACGAAGTAAGGGCTACGGATGGATGTCAGCATAGGGCTTGTTGCCGAAAATGTGACGATGGGTATTTGAGATTTGTTGGCCAGCCTGATCATAAACTCTGTTTGCATGGAGCTTCTTGGTCCGATGATGGCGCTCACTTTCTCGTTCTCGATTAGGTCCAAAGCTGCTTGCACCACAAGCAAACACAAAAATAAGAAAATATAATGCTTTTTTGGGTTAAATTGTGGAAGTTCTAAACATTTTGGCTTTTAATTTCCCCTAGTATCCAGAGTTAGACTCTAAACATTCCGATTTAATTTTCCCTAGTATCCAGAATTAGACTCTAGACATTCCAATTTAAAAAATAATATTTTTAAACTCTAAACTCAAGAGTACAAAGAAACTAATAATCTTATCGTATCACTACTACTACCTAGACCACCAATTATTGGTTAGAAAAATAATGTTTATTTTTAAGATGTAAAAATCTATCATCGAGACAATAATTGTAGTTTACGCATAGTTAAAATATTAAATGTGTCCTATTCTGACGAAACTATCTAGTGGTCAGCAACACTTGCAAACTAAGGAAGAGAATGGAGACTTTGTCTATCAAATTAAGATTGCTCTTTCTTCATAAAAAAAACAAAAAACAAACTAGGATTGCTCTAAATACAGACCACATAATTAAGCTAGAGGACACTTGAACTCTGAATAGTCAACAAAATGTGTCTTCTCTATTCTGGCGAAGCATTTTCATATAAATCTTATCTTGTTTCAAACGATTAAACGGTCCAAGCCCATTGTTGGACTTAACCGCCGTCTGCCGCTAACCAAAACCTTATCCGTCGAAGACCAATTGCTTCAAATTTATATGAAAAAATTCCTAGTAATTAAGTAATGCTTTCAAAAATCTGTTGCAAATTAGTAAAAAATGAAGACTGAATATATAAATTGTGTTTGAATATTCCAATAACGATGATTATATAGTTACGAATTGATTACCATCGTAAATTCGTAGCTAAAGTAAATTTGCTACTGAAAAGTTTTTATTTATTGAATATTCTTGTAGTTGCTTGAGAATAGCCGAGCATATATATATGACTATTATAGAAAATAGCCTACAATTTGAAGTCATGTAAAAGATTGTTCCGACTTCATTCGACAACTAATTGAATAAATCGAAATTATGTGTTTCATGCAGCAGGGAAGCAAGTGAAAGAGAAGAGACGTACGAACCTGCAGCTGAAGCTTGAACAACATCTTCCATGGAATCCCTAACGTGAATCGCAAGTCTTGTGGTGTAATCAGCATGATCTTTGTAGAAATCGGACAACGACATGTTAATGGAAGTGAGGCAGATCTTGGAAAATGAAGTTTGGAGATCAAGCACTACTCCTACTTTTATTTCACTTATTTGGTTTTTTGCTAAACCAACATCCATCAAAACAAAACTCCAAACAAACAGGACAAAGTAATCCATAAAGGTAATATTAGTTTTTCTAGGCTCTAGGGTGTGTCATCTTCATCCAAAGATTGAGGAACTTTGTGTGATTCCTTAACTTGCTCTTTTTTCTATTGCATTTATACACGCATAGGAACGACAACGGTTGAAAGAGACCCCAAAAAAAAATTTGAGTTTTAAAAGGGACAGAATAAAAAATGTATGGTTTTAAAATCAGAGAAAAAAGTTTATCACTTCAGCATCAAGGACTTAATGTATATCTTCTTTAAGTCGTGGTGAAGACTTCTTTGGTGTTCAAAATAAAAATTTGTTTAGTCAAGATCCGTTAAATACAGGGAAGCTGATCATTAAGTGGTGTCCGCTTGTGAATACCCTACCAAGACACAGAGAAAGAAATTTTCAAATACTGTATTTGATAAAATATCTTGGAAAATTCAACAAAGAATAGAAGAAACTTCATGGAAAACGATCTATAACTTTCGATCAAAATTACATGTTCAAGTTAAGGAATTATAGTTGATAAGATCAAGAAAATCACACGATAGGTTTAAGTATGTCACTCATATCTAATAAAATGACAATGTATTGGCTATTGGAGGACCACATTTTCTTACGCGTCTTTGAGAATAAGACATGAAGACGTATAATGTGGGCAAATCCAAAACCTATTTAATTTGCAAACGTTTTTTTTTTTTCCGAAGCAAAGAAAAATATATTAATCCCAAAAGATTACTGCACATATGATTTTGGATAGACCTGACGAATCTACATGTATGTAGGTGGCAACTTCCACAGTTCAATATTGTGATAATTTAGATTTCGATTGTGTCGATATTGGAAAACACAGAGAAGAATTTAAAATGTATTATCATTAACTTAACTCTGTACAAGATGGATTCAGGTCTTATATACACTGTGTCATTAACAAACTAATCAGCTCCTAACTAACATGTTAACAACACTAATCAACACTTAACCATATTAACACCCCATTAATATGTAACCTCTAATACTCCTCCCTCAAGCCAAAAGCTCAAGAAGGAAGATAAAGGCTTGAGGATTGAAATCGCTCCATGAGATAGTTGAAGACTGAAGGTTGTACGGCTTTAGTGAAGAGATCAGCGAGTTGATTATCAATTGTGACATGCATCAAATTCAGGAATCCTGCTTTGGAACACAGAATTGGACGCTATATGTATTGATGTAGTATTATCACAATACAGTTTAGCAGGAACAAAAGTCTTGATCTTCAACTCGTGCATAATATTATCAAGCCAGACCAATAATTCTTTGGTTGTATCAGTCATAGCACGATACTTTGCCTCAGCACTACTCTTTGAAACGGTTTGATGTTTGCGTGACTTCCAAGAGATCAATGAATCGCCCAAGAAGACACAAAAATCAGTGACAGAGATTCTAGAATCTGGATCTTTAGCCCAATCAGAATCAGAAAAAGCATTAACCTGATGTCAGGATCTGTTGGATAAAATAGCCCTTTGCATGTATCATTCTTGAGATATATGACTATCTGATGAGCTGCATTCAAATGAATGTCACTTGGCTTGTAAATAAATTGACTCAATTTTTGTACATCAAACATAATGTCGGGCATGGTGATAGTAAGATATAGTTTTGCCAATCAAAACCCTGTAAATGGAAGGATCCGGAAATGAAGTACCATCCTCTTGACTTAAATGAATTGTAGGATCCATAGGAGTAGAAACAGGTTTACATTTAAGATATCTTGTGTCACTGAAAATGTCCAAAGCCTATTTTCTTTGACACACTGAAATGCCTTTGTGGGAGCGAACTATTTCAAGGCCACTTTGTTCAATCCTCATCTTTTTGCATCCCATTTGATGATCTATTTAAATTTCTAGAATATTTATTAATGTTAATAAAACTTGAATCTTGAATCTTGAATCCTACTTGATTTGGATTCTCCCACAGAACATTCCGGGAAGACGAACTTTGAGGACGTTCTCTTTTGAAATGAGTTACAAAAAGGTGACATGGAGAAAGGAAAAAAAAAACGATCGGTACGAGACGTTCGGACCTAATCAAGATACCAAACCGAAGTTACGCTGTGTAGAGAACTTCAATTAGTTGAAAATAAGTAACAACTCTGTTTAGCTTGACTTTCTTTTTCGAGTTTGTTAGTAGGTTTTAAAAGTTTAGACAAACCAAAACAA
>VBRH01000989.1:0-25182 GCA_014578085.1 Cardamine resedifolia | reverse complement strand
TTGGGCCTTAAGGATAGCACTGGCCCATGAATAACCCAGACCTAATTGTTGATGTCTGAAACCAAAACTCACAGTTTCTTTACCTTGTCTCAAGACTATGTGTTTAGAACTAAATGTTTATGACAAAGTTACCGATTTGGAGTCACTTATCTCGTCTTGTCCAGTTCTTGAAGATTTGAGGATTGTTAGAAGGTTAGATGATAATGTATTGGTTTTACGAGTGTATTCTCAGACAATAACTAGTTTTAGGGTAGGATTTGATCGTGGTGATTTTTTCTGTTTTAATAGCGATACCTGAGAGCTTTTGATTGATGCCCCTAGACTTAAGTATTTGAGCTTCGAACATGACCATTCGCCCACTAAAATATTAAGCAACTTGAGTTCCTTAGTTAAGGGTCAATATTGTTGGTGATGTTGGTATTTCTTATAAATCTACATATGACTTGGAGTTATCAAATCATCAAATGGTTCTTAATTATTTCACTGGTCTCTCAAAAGTTAGGGATATGACAATCTCTGATATGGAAGTATCTTTCTATAAAGTTTATATACATATATATAATGCTAGTTTACGAAAATATTTCTCACCCATAGTCTTGTCTTCTATTCTTTTATGTAAGCAGTTAATCTATTCCTACTTGAAAGTAGAACCATTACCTCAGTTTTGCAACCTGTCTAGTTTTGAAGCAGAAGTCCGTTTCATAGAAGGGGAAATCTTGGAAATCCTGCCGATACTTCTTGAAAGCTTTCCTAATCTAAAATCCATCGTCTTGGTGATAACTTGCACCAACCCTTGAGTTTTTAACTTAAGTATTCATTTAAAAGAAATGTGTTATGTATATTTCATTAATTCATCTTATGTATTTTGTAGGATTTAACTGAATATATGGTCAAAACGCAACAAATAACAGTCTCGTCCTTGCCTCATTGTTTGTTGTCATCGCTCGAGTTTGTAGAGATAAAAAACAGCATATATGATTCAGCGCATGTTGCAATAGAACTAGCAAGGTTCTTTGCAGAAAACTCTGTAATCCTCAAGAAACTTGTTTTGAGCTGGAAATGTTATATTCTAGAAGAAGTTTCCATCTTAAGGGATCTCCTTGCATTGCTGAGGCGATCTAGCATGTGTCTAATCGAAGTTTGTGGACCAAGAAAAAGACTTGTAAGTGGTTCCTAGAGATTTGGACTTGGATTTTGATTTTGTTGAATTCTATTACCATGTCACTGTGAGCTTTGGCCACAATGTTTTAGGATTCCAAACTGGTTTTTATGTAACAAGTGACTAAAAATTGGAAGATACAAAGAATGTGATTCTGCCTCTGAGTGCTTTGGTTTAACACTCTTGCATCGACGTAAATAATAAATAGGTTTCTCAAAGTTTTCAGTTTCAGCTCTTGGTGCTTATTCCGCAATTTCTCTGCAACAAACTCCTATAACATTCTCTTCAACAACAAGAACAGACTTGCACTGAATGATGAGCAATAATATCGGTTCTGCAGCTTCTAGCACGTGACCAAAACAAGAGTGCCCAGAAGCAAGCTTGCTAGCTAGCTTAGAGCATCCACGTCGGTAGTCTCTCACCAAATCTCTCAAAAATTATAAAATAAAAAATATTAACAAAATACTATGGGTCTATAAAAAAAATGTAAGAACTATATGAATGAGTCTTAATTAGACCATCTCCAATGTAAAAGTTTAACTCTAAAATAGAGTCACTTCCAAATATAGAGTAATCCTACTCATTCTTCTATTTTAGAGTGTGATATATAAAGTAAGATTGAAGAAGATTTTACTCTATAATAGAGTATAGAGTGGAAAATAGAATAAGGTTGGAGATGCACTTAAACTATAGATATGGTTAGGGCATCTCCAGTCACACTCTATTTTTCCTTTAAACTCTATTATAATAACTTTTTCTCTAATCTTACTCTTTATTTCACTCTAAAATAGAGTAAAAGGTAGGATTACTCTTAGAGTAACTCTATTTTATATTCTATTTTTTACACTATTATTTTTAGAGTAAGATATAGAGTAATACATTGACATCTCCAATCACATTCTATTTTTTTTAATTTTAAACTCTATTATAAAGTAACTTTCTTTCAAATCTAACTTTTATATTTCATTCTAAAATAAATTAAAATGGAGGATTACTCTATATTTAGAGTAACTCTATTTTTTATTTTATTTTTTACACTATTATTTGTTAAAGTAAAATATAGAATAATACATTGGAGAAAAATTCAATTCTATTTTAAAGTTTTTTTATTTTAAAGTAAAAATAGAGGAATACATATGATCTTACATAAAAACTCTACTCTATTTTAAAATAAAAAATAGAGAAATATATTGGAGATAGTGTTAGAATGTTAAAATGGTGTGTTGATGATTTTTAATTAAAAAGAAAAAAGTGTGATACAGACTATAACCGACCCGAAACTATAAATATCACGTGGAATGGATCCTATTCAATTGGATTCACCTTTAAGAAGACTTTTATGGGCTCAACAACAAGGAAGAAAGGCCCAATTCAAACCTAAAGTTTCAGTCTCAAATATGAAAAAGACTAAAATACCCTACATGTTAAGTTCTCCTTCTCTGTCTCTAAAGGTTAATTGGGGAAGAAGAAAACTCTCATCTTTTTTTTTTTGTTACTTAGCTTCAACTCTTTCTTTCATCTCTTTGTGTTTTCTTCGATTCGTGCAAAATTCTTCAAGGTAAAATTACTCTTCCCAAGCTGAGTTTTTGTTTGTTTCCCTTTTGTGTTCTTCACTCTCTCTCGCACTTGTCGTCTTGAAATCTCTCTTTTACTCGATTCCATTGACAACTCCCACTCGATTTTACGGCCTTTTTATGTTCTCGATCCGAAGGGTTTTTTTGATCAACTCTTATTGGGTTTTTTCTCGTGCATCGATTTAGCATTTACTATGTGTTTCTCTGAAGATTTCGGAAAAAATAGTTCGTCTACTTCTGGGTAAATCGTTTGATACTAAATTACTTTTCGTTTGTTGATTGTAGACTGGTGAATTTGGAAAATGTCGCAATCAGCCATAGATGTTCCGCCAAAGGGTGGTTTCAGCTTCGATCTGTGTAAGAGAAATGATATGCTTATTCAAAAAGGTCTTAAAGCTCCGTCTTTCTTGAAAACCGGAACAACCATCGTCGGTTTGATTTTCAAGGTATGCTTTTTTTCTTTAATTCTCCCATAGTTTCATTGCTAGCTTTTATGCTTCGGTTTATAGATTGCATCGAGTAAAAAAGTTAGATCTTTGTAGAATTGATTTGTCAGTAAGTTGAAGCCTAAGACTGAGCTCTTTTAGTATTGTAGGCGTAGCTAATTAGACTGCTCTACTTAATGTGGTTGTTTAGTTGTATACTGTATCATGATAGATCCTTTTATAAGTTTTTATCTACAAGTAGGTTTTGTTTAGTGCCAATGTGGTGGTGCTTATAATCAGCTCTCTGTCTTTCAGTATACTTTAGAGAGTACAGCAGTCAAACGTGTAAAGATGTTTGGGTTCTTGTGCTCTCACTGTTGTATGTTGATTGCTTTTTAGTAAATGATTGTGGATGCTATATAATGTTGATTGCTTTTTAGTAAATGATTGTGGATGCTATATAATGTTGATTTTGGTATTCGGGTTTGTATAGGATGGTGTGATACTCGGGGCTGATACCCGAGCAACTGAGGGGCCCATTGTTGCTGATAAGAACTGTGAGAAGATTCATTATATGGCACCAAACATATACTGCTGTGGTGCAGGAACCGCGGCTGACACTGAAGCAGTGACTGGTATTTACTTTCTAACTTTAGTGTGGCATATTTTGTTTTCTTTATTAAAGAAATCAGAATCTAATTGACATAATGCGTCGCTACACAGAACTAGATGCTTAGTTATCTTGGTTTCATTCTCACTGTCCAGATATGGTCAGCTCACAGCTGCGTCTGCATCGTTACCAGACTGGACGAGACTCTCGGGTTATCACTGCTTTGACCCTTCTCAAGAAGCACCTTTTCAGGTAATTTTGTTCTATCTCGTTCAGAAACTTGTCTGAAAGAAACATAGATTACTTAACTGCCTAAGTTTCATTTCAGCTATCAAGGTCATGTCTCTGCTGCGCTTGTTCTTGGTGGAGTTGATATCACCGGACCTCATCTGCATACTGTAAGTTTTAAGTTCCCGACTGATGCTATCTACTGAGAAGAGATGTTTTTATGTTTGTTGTGATTCATATAACATTTGACTAACACACAGATATACCCACATGGTTCAACGGACACACTACCTTTCGCTACAATGGGTTCTGGTTCTCTTGCAGCTATGTCCGTGTTTGAGGCAAAGTATAAAGAAGGTCTAACTGTAAGTAAGCGGAAGGCATTCATCTTTCAATTTCCATATGCATTTGTTTATTCTTTCTGATTGATTTCTTGTTACAAAATCATCTAGAGGGATGAAGGAATTAAGCTGGTCGCTGAAGCCATATGCTCGGGTATATTCAATGACTTGGGTAGTGGTAGCAACGTGGACATCTGCGTGATCACAAAGGTTTGTGTTCACCCACCCTGCTATGACCCAATACCTTGGATTAATCTACAAAACTCCCTTTGGTCAGCATAGACATTACAGTGACCAAGTAAATCACCATCAAACCCCACAAAACCCGACTCTTAGCATTGTCATTAGATAAATGTAAAACATCCTCTCCATTGGATTTAATGCAATCCTAGCATAGCAGCTCTGTTCAACTTGTACACATTAAGAGCTGACCAATTAATACGCCACCAAATCAAATTTTTTTGCATTACGTCTGTATTTTTCATTGCTTTTAAGCATATTATTTGACATGGTATTGGAAAACAGGGGAACAAGGAATATCTCAGGAACTACATGGAACCGAACCCAAGAACCTATGTCAGCAGCAAAGGCTATTCCTTCAGCAAGAAAACTGGTAAGTTTACTCTCGAACACACACCATGCTTAAGGCTAAAGAAACCCAAGAAACTTGAATCACTAGCCACGGCTTTAGCTGATTGATTCCAGTTTCAGTCCTCTGTTTTCTCACTTCATTTTTGTTGGTATATTGTGTAACAGAGGTTCTTCTCACCAAAATCACCCCATTGATGGAGCGAGTCGAGATTACAGAAGTGGGTGAAGCTATGGAGGAATGAATGAATCTCAAGTCTCTACTTTTGCATTAATCTACATCAAGGCGCTATGACCTCTCATGATCTCATCTTCCCAGTCTTGTCTCTTTTTAAGGATCATTTGAATCTTGTTTCTCTGTGTTCATCTTAGATTTCAATGGATAGATTTCTTTCTTTCAAATCCTTAAAAAACAACTTTCTTTAAATGATATTAGTTCAAAGTTGGTCAGTGAAAACCCAACCGAATCGTACCGGGTTGGTCTTGCAAAGAATCTGCTTACATTCGGTTATATGAAACGACGTCGTAACATTATGAGCTAACTATACGGTATCGGTTTAATCCGGATGATGACGTGTTTTTGTTCCCGCTTATTTCTCTAGACTCGCTTATACATATTACATACACATAAATATATAGGAAATATAGATACGCATTATATCTTGAATCTAACATATAAGACGTTACTAAAGAACAACTCTATTCATTTTTTTGATTTTTTTTTGTTTGTTCAGATTTGTTTTCTCTCTTCTTTGATTTTCTGAGTTAGTAAGCTTTATTAGACAGACAATACAAAGATTGAAGAAGAAGACGATGGAGAAATTATCTAATGGCGTAAAAAATCACTTCTCAATCAGTAACAATGTTTCTCCTTCAGCTCCCGCTCCTCTTAAACAGCCTTTCGTGATCGGTACGATTTTCATATTTTATTTTTCCTTGGATTTTCAAAATTTGATGGATCTGCTAATTCAGGTGTTGCCGGAGGAACCGCCTCCGGGAAGACGACGGTATGCAATATGATAATGACTCAGTTACACGATCAACGCGTTGTGCTTGTGAACCAAGTAATCAAAACTCATAATCTGTTTTCCTCAAATCCTCACGAATCTGCTTGCAAAAATAAAATTGAAGAATAGTTTATGTTTTAAAATTGATTCCAGGATTCGTTTTATCATTCGCTTAGTGCGGAGAAATTGAAAAAGGTTCACGAATATAATTTCGATCATCCTGGTAAGCAAAAAAAAAATCGATTTGATTGACGAATATATATATATCTGAGAATGATTCGAATTTGTTTCTCATCGTTTTTGTTTAATTCAAAAAATACACAGATGCATTCAATACAGAGGTTTTGCTTTCATGTATGGATAAATTACGATCTGGCCAACAAGTTAGCATTCCAAGTTACGATTTCAAAATCCATCAGAGCATTGAATCAGCAAGTCCGGTACTACTACTACTACTAAGTATTTGCTTAATCATATTCATAAAACTATCAATTTATTGATTAGCAACACTAATTATGGTCTAATTCAGGTTAACCCTGGTGATGTAATCATCTTAGAAGGAATCCTTGTTCTTAATGATCCTCGAGTTCGTGATCTGATGAACATGAAGATCTTCGTCGATACAGGTTTGTATATTCTTAGCTTGTTTAAGGCCACAATTTTCATGTCCACATTGATCATTAAGGCCATAAGCTCACAAGATTAGATTGCAATTAACAATTTGTAGATGCTGATGTACGGCTTTCGAGAAGAATACAGCGAGATACGGTCGAGAGAGGAAGAAACATTCAAAACGTTCTTGAACAGGTTTTTCAGTGATAGTATGAATATGATGACTATGTTGATGGAAGATGTATATAATGTTGTCATCATTTTCGGATTTTTGTTTTGTTCAGTATACGAAGTTTGTGAAGCCGAGCTTTGATGAATTTATTCAGCCGTCGATGAAGTATGCTGATATAATCATCCCTAGAGGAGGAGACAATGATGTTGCAATTGACCTCATTGTACAAAATATTCGTACAAAGTTGTGTCAACACAATCTCTGTAAGATATATCCAAACATCTTCATCATATCTTCTACATTCCAGATAAAAGGAATGCACACTCTTATCCGCGATGTCAATACAACAAAGCACGATTTCGTCTTCTATGCTGACCGATTGATTCGATTGGTAAAAGCCTCTGGTCAAACCATTACATTTCCAACAACTATAGGTTTTCTTTGCTGACCAATATGTTTTGTTTCAGGTTGTGGAACATGGACTTGGCCATCTTCCTTTCAAAGAGAAACAGATCGTCACTCCAACAGGTAACTAAACTACTAAGAAGTTGCAGGGAAGAAAAGATTAAACTTAACTTTAAGTTTCCATCTCTTTAAACTATACAGGATCAGTGTATACTGGAGTCGACTTCTGCAAGAGATTGTGTGGCGTCTCTGTGATCAGAAGGTATCTAATACATTACTTTTGATGTTTCATTTCTTTTCGGGTTTGTGCCTTTGCTTCGTACCTTTATGTTTTTTGGTACTTAACAGTGGAGAAAGCATGGAGAATGCACTAAGAGCTTGCTGCAACAGAATTAAGATTGGTAAAATCCTCATTCACAGAGAGAATAACGATGGTCGACAGGTCTGATTCCCTGTCCTGAGAACATGTTCATATCACAATCTCACTCAACTCAACAGGCTCTTATTGGAATGATGTTTCCTGCAGTTAATATATGAGAAGTTACCAAAAGATATCTCAAGTCGACATGTCTTCCTCCTTGACCCTGTTCTAGCTTCAGGTTAACTAAAGGTTACACTTTTTGCGTAGCTGTTATAGAAATGTCTAAACCTTACCTTTTAAGAGTGTTGTTAAACAGGGAACTCCGCAGTGAAAGCTATATCTTTGCTTCTTAGCAAGGGAGTTCCAGAATCACATATCATCTTTCTTAACCTTATAGCGGTAAAGACAGACCAACCAAACAAACAAAACATCGATTTATCTATCAGTTAACTAAGTACTCACCAATGTTTTTGCTAACACCAGAAAAAAAATCGCAGGCACCTCAAGGTATTCACATACTCTGCAAGAAATTTCCGATGATGAAGATCGTGACTTCAGAAATTGATGCATCCCTCAATGAGGACTCGCGTGTGATTCCAGGGATGGGAGAATTCGCAGACCGTTACTTTGGTACAGAAAATTACCATAAATCAAAAGTATCAAGCTTGTCTACAAATCTCAAGCTAAGCTGAATAGGATGTGCTCTTTCTATAGTTACTCAATAACCTTCTGATTCACTGAGTTTCTTCCATCTTCATTCTTATAGTTTGCTAATATTTATCCTATTTTTTTTCAATTACTATATCCACTACACATTACATTATATCCAAACATACGCTTTATAGCTGCAATACATTTATTGGTTTTATATTGGCCTGTTAAGACTTGAATTTGTATAAAAGAAGGCGGTTTTATAACGATATATAGCTAATAATTTCCGGTTAAATAAGAACCAAACATCTCATTCCAACATTTTTCAAACCAAAATTACCTTTGCAGAAACAAAAACAGACACAAGTTCACATCTAGATTTAAAAAAAGAACCCAGAAAACAAGCTTGTTGATCTTACTGTTGTTTGGCTTCAACCTTCTTCTGCTGCCATAGCCTGTCGACTCCACTGTCAGCATCACCCTACAACATTTCAAGAAAGCATTAAACACAAGTGTTTAGACCAAGATCAAATTACTATTCAACACAATGATCTAAGACCAATTCTATTGCTATAGTTAAAGAATAAAGTTAAGACAAGTCTGCTACAATACCTGAGCACGGACAAAACCACAGAGAGCAAAGGTAGTGTATTGACCAGTGTAGATTCCATCAGCATCAAGATGACCAATGTTGAGCTGCACAGAAGCATGATCCTTTGAAGTTATCAACCTGTTTGTAGCTGAGCTGCAATTAACAATCATTCAAAACAAACGAAGAAAAATTCTCAGATTTTATTACTCATTAAGATTCCTTAAAAAGAAAAAGAAGTTTTTTTTTTTGTTTTTTTTTACTCTTTACCATTTCCTTGGAATGTAAAGCTCAGTGATTTGACCTTCTTCGTTTTGCATCTTTGGAGATTAAAATTGACTGTTTCTAAATCTTTGAATGGCTACAAAAACAAACAAACAATTGGAGACTAAACATTGTAAAACCATGAATTGATCTCAAACATTTTGTTTATACAGAGATAAGATCAAAATCACAATAGAAGAAAAACAAAAATCGAGAAAGACGAGTTTAATTACCAGTTAGAGTAGTAGCAGAAATTGGCGATAAGAGGGAAAAGCTTCGCCGTGTATATTATCTGCAAATAGGCCATGGAGCAAAAACCCTAGCGTCGAAGTTGTAATATGTTTAGACAAAAATAACCTTGTCATGTTATTTAAATTACTTGACATGCCATAAAGTCCCAACGATACCGTTTCAAGCTACAACTTTTTTTGTTTCCCTTGGTAGATGTTAAATTTTATATTACCATTTTAAATTTGTGACAAAAGTTACACAGAGAACCAGAAAACTAAAAAACAGCTTAAAAACAATATAACAAAAAGTAGACGGACCAAAGGATACGAAAGCAACCATTCTAAGCACCGAAAGTCAAGTCTACTCAATGCAGTGAGTCTTAGTCGATGATGACGAGACCACCAACTAGCTACTATAGCCACGCTAAAACCCCACCATGACCGCCGGAAACTACATCCCCAACCACCCTTGTCACCAGTAAAGAATCTCTTTTCCTGAAGCGAAAAGTATGATTGGTAACACAAAGCGGTACAAGTTTTTAAGTAGATAGATGGAACGATAAGCGATCTAACATAGTTAAAATCGGTAAAAAGTAGTTGTAAGAGATAGCAATACAAAAAAACTAAATGTATCACCTTTAGGCTTGCTTTAGTAACGCTTTTGATGCCACTTTTATGATTAATTACAATGAAATCGGTAAAAAGTAGTTGTAGGAAATAACAGTACAAAAAAATAAATGTATCACTTTTAGCAACGCTTTTGATAGTTACAATGAAATCGATAAAAAATAGTTGTAAGATAGAGCAGTACAAAAAAAAACTAAATATATCGTTTTTAATAACGCTTTTGATGCCATTTTTATGATTAGTTACAATGAAATCCAGGCCTCTCTCAAATAAAAATTGGACCATTGTGGGCCTTTATCACAATAAAACATTTTTCTTTCTGAGCCTTTTTGTTTAAAGATTTTTTTAAATTTGGCATGGATCTTAGGCAAAAGCCTAAACTGCTTAGACCAGAGACGGGTCTGATGAAATTGGTAAATAGCTAGTTTGTTTGCAGAAACAATAACCACTTAACAAATTTCAACTTATATTCACTTTCTTACTGTTTTTCATCTACACCACAAAAATTTTGTAAAATTTCATACAAACAGAAAAGAGTACCTTTTGATTCATACATATATACACATTCAAATATTACATTTACTAGAGTAACTTTGACACAATTTGAATAGTAAGAAGCAAAAAAAAACTTTCCTATTTATTCTTCAAAGCCATCTCCTTTAAATACAAACAAAGGTAACAACAACTCTTAACTTATGCTTTACCTCCAAATAAATAGTCTCTTATTTCACTTGTATCCATCTGAAAAATCACTGGCGATGACCTTCTGGTAAAGCTACCACTTTGTGGAATGGCACTGTTCTTTGTGGTAATGCTCCGTCTTCTTCATCATCATCGAATTCTAACAAGTACCTGACATGATCAGAGATTATCATAACTAAGCAAAAGTTCATAATTAGATGATGAAGATGATAAATATAAACAAAGCTGTGTAGGAACTTACTCGTCAGACTTCCTCTGGAACAAGATATGCGACATTCGGATTTGAGTGTCTAGAGGTTAGTTTTGTTTCTTTCTTTTACATTGTTGAAACGAAGTGCGGAAGAAAAGCTAACCTTTCGTGGGGTACTTATTACAGTTGCCTTGTAGAGGGCAGTGGTTCCTGGATATACCGCTAAAACGTGTTTCCCTGGTAGAAACTCTTGTGTGCTTGAAGGATCATTCCGTTTTGGAAAGGGTAATATACACGACATTGATAGTTTATATGTCCTAAATTTTAGAAGAGAAGTTTACTCAATGACATTGCAAAAGTTTCTGAATTTTTCATAAAGAGCTCGTAATTACCTTTGCCCACCTCCTTCTTCATCATCTCCTGGTTCTTCATCAAGTACTTCAACTCTGTGAAAAAGTTTTAAACATTTTTTAGACCCATATATAACGGCTATCTACTTGGCTATTGAGGAATGAGGATTGACCATCAGATACATGAAAAGTTCTCAAAATCTTACTCTTTTGTTTCTCTGTCGAAGTGAATAACTTTCACCACAAACCATTCATCCTTCTCGGCATCCTCGGCTGTGACTCTTGCAGCAACCTGTAAATAAAACAGATGTCACAAATATTATACCATTTTAGAGGAAACAAGTGACACAACTCAAAGAAAGAAGTAGCTGTTGTTGTACCTGTTCACCCTTTAGACTGGCATATGCTTCGATTTGATTTCTCATGGAAGGAGAAACTCTTGTTACATCTGAATCTACTTTCATTCTCTTTCTTTTCTGTTCGTTGCCTTCTGCCACTTATGTGATATCATTACAAGCATCACAAAATCTTAATCCCTCTTTTATATATTATCAAATCATTAGAGAAGCTTAAGCCTCAAAAGAGTATCAAGTCTTCACTTTCTCACAAGAACAATGTAGCTCAAAGAGTAACCATTACAGGTCTAAAACGGTAATCGAAGTATACCTAATTTTCTGCGTTGTTGCCCAGTTGGTCCAGATGGAAGCAGAGCATCCAACTGAGTAAGTAGAATGTTTGAAACGCTGCATTAAACACAAAGCTTTACAGATTAATGCTCTCAAAACAAAATAACAAACAATTTGAGTTACTTAGTTGTATCATCACTCATAAACCATTAAAAAAACTTGTGTACTCGTCGATGTAACAACTAAAAGGAAACGATGAAGAAATGTTGCTTACGTTACTTCACTTTCTGAAAACTCTTTTGCTTGAATGTACAAATTTTTAAGCTTTGACAATGAAGTATCACCGGGCTTCTCAACTATCTCGGGCGCTGCATTTAAACAGAACAACAAGTAAGCCAATCTATTTTACTAAGTAGATGAGTATTAGAGCCTCCATAAAACTTAATTCAAACACTAATTAATGGTCACATGAATTAATATACAAACACTAATGGATCTGATACCACCAAATGTCAGATTTTATCATGTTTTATACAATCGAAAGAAAATATCGGTCTAATGTCACATTAACTCTAAGCCATTTCTAGCTGAAATAAGCTTCTTTCAGTATGATTATACTGCTAAAGAAGAGCTCATTTCGCGCAAAAAATGCTTCAGATTCTCCATAGAATGTTTCCATGATAGATCATCCGTTAAAGCGAATCCGCAATGAGGATACATTCTAATTATGAAATCAGTGTTGAATCCAAAATATTAAAACTCCACAAGAACAAATCTATTATATGGGCTAAATCCTTTTTTTTCCATTGAAGCATAAACCAATCTCTACATTACAACAAATCTTCCATGAAGAACTTAAAGTCTCTTATTTGGTTTCTTAACAGATAATTGTATTAAAACAAACTCAAACGTAATAACGTTACTAATTAACTTGGCTAATTACTTAAAGATCCAAACTTTAAGAATCGAACACAATTAGTAAAATTGAAATCAAAATGAACATAAGAAGATCCAAAAGCAAGTCTCAGATCACAAACACTTACTAGCTTGAAGCTTCTTATGCATCTTATTGATCTCAACAAGCACTTCCTCTTGTTCTTTCCTTAACCGATCAAGCTCCTTCGTATTTTCTAAGATTCCGGCAATGTCCGGTGACGACGACATCGTTCTCAAGCTGCTGCAAAAATCCACGACACCGATTCCGAAAAAATAAACCTTTACAAATTAAAATTCCAATCACAAAGATTCATTTTTTTTGCTGGAAAATTCAAACAGAAGCAATAATTATTATTGTTCAAAGAAAAAACAGAGGAAAAGATCTCAGTTTTCCGATTTAATAAATTCAAAATCCAAGTCGTAATTTTTGTTTTGTTTTTATTGTTAGACAAGGATTGTGATTGGGCAGATCAGACATGATACGACGTCGGTTTCTATGTAAAGGGAAAGTTTTTCGAGCATATTAATGAGTTTTACGAGTGTAAATTGTGGACATAAGTTAGATCAAAATATTTGATTTGGATATATATATACTGTCTTTTCATAATCATAATTTGGAAACTCACTAAAATTCACTAAATTTTTGAACCACACCCTCTAAGAAATAAGCACTAAATAGAAACTTTAATTTTTTGAAAATTAAAAACATATTTAAGTAGACCCATTTCTACTAAACTAAAACCTCACTTGATACTATTTTTTGACATAAAAAGTTTTAAAATAAAAAAAATTTGGAAAGAAAACAAAACATAGGTTTGTTACCTCTTAATGTGTGATCTTTTTAATTCTATATAAACATAAAGTATATTAATAGTCATAACTATTTTTAATTTCTTAATTCTATGATTGTCATAATTTTATCTATTTAGATACCACGTCTATCTTATGTCGTTATCTAAATGGGTTTAAATGAAAGGCCCAATTTAGATATATTAGGCTTTTACTGGGCCTGAATCGGTACAAACTTAATTAACTTAACCCGAAGTTTCACAAGAGACAAATTTAATAAAGACAAATTTGTTAAATTTCACAATTTAACAAATTTAAGCTGCCGATTTTGCCGTTTCCTGCAGTAACTAAATTCGATTAAGCGTGGACCATTTCTGGTTTCGAAAGCTGAAGATCCAAACGTTGAAAGCTAAATCTGTTTACGAATTGTGATCGAAGCTTTCTGAGTTTTTTGTGTTGTTGGATTCTCAATTTTTGGTGTTTTTCTCTGTCGGCATTAGTCAGACAAGATCATAAACTGGTTTCTTCCTCTTCCTTTCTATTTCGGTATATGATCGCATGTTCTTCGCTTCTTCTTTTTTTTTTTTTTCTTTTTTTTTAAAATTGTGATTATGATTGCAGTGTTTATTCATTGCTTTAAATAGAATTTGGAGTATATAATTGAAATTCTGACTTGAGTAATTGAAAAAGGAGAAGCAAAGATTTTATTGTGTTTAGGTTTTGGGGTTTTATTAATTTTGGAATGTTTAATTTAGAATGTATTGTTGTTGTTTTGGTGTGATTGTTAAGTGATTTGGTTAAATTTTGGAATGGATTATAATTGCATTTTTTGTGATCTTAATGTGGATTGGTTAAAGATATATAATTTTTCCACTCTGTGATTGCTAACTCAGTATTGAGTTTAGAGTTTATAAAGCTTATTTCTTGAGTTGATCATGTTGTCATTACTCTTTTCTGTTTTAGAGGTAGTGAATGACGCCGCGATTTTGATGAAAGTGAAGTAATGAGAGTGTGCAGTTCTTCGAATCAAGACTTTACGCCTGCATAGACAGTAGTAGATATCAGATATCAACCTGTAGGTATATATACTCTGGTAGGTTTCTTTTCTTCAGTACACCATTTTTTATCAAGTTATCTATGTGAAGTAGTAAATCATTTTTATTTTTATTTACTCAAATCATGTATGTACATTTCTCTTTTTGAGATACAGTGGAAATATGAGAAGACCAAGTCCAATGATGAAGCTTCTATTAACATCCTTTTTCGGTCTTATTGTTGGTTTCCTTATGGGTATTACCTTTCCAACCTTGACGTTAACTAAGGTAAATACAAATCTTCGCTTGTTGCACATGTTTATACCATTTCCATTCATTGCAAACTTGATTATATTGTTGTTTGCATGTTTAATGGTTTATGATCTTCTTGTTTTGAAAATGGTTAGATGAATCTTCCATCCACTTTGTTTCCTTCGATCGATCTTGCGTACATTGAGGATAAGTACTCAGACTTATCCAGACAAAGATTATTTAGTTCTTGGTCTTCTACAAAAGACCTCAAACTCAATAAAGACATCCCTGACCCTCCTTATAACTATAATGACACTAAGGTTGGGATTAGCTGCCTCGTTGCTTATTATATTTTCTATGTTTTAATCGAAAATCGATGATAGTACTTTCGAGCTGTTGCAGATATGGGTTCCTACTAATCCCCGTGGTGCTGAGAGACTACCCCCAGATATAGTGACGCCTGAATCAGACTTTTACCTCCGTCGATTGTGGGGTGACCCTAATGAGGTTTATAAATTTGAATCTACAGGCTTTTATTAGTTCAGTATGGCTTCAAGATCATGTTACATTTCGTTGGTATGGCATGCAGGATATAAAAATCAAGCAGCGGTATCTAGTAACATTTACGGTTGGTTATGATCAAAGGAAAAATATAGACACTGTGTTGAAGAAGGTATCCTGCCTCCCACACTTATTTTCTTTTTTTCCTTCTTTTCTTATTGCTTAACTTTACATTTCTCAGTTCTCAGATAACTTCTCTATAATGCTGTTTCACTACGATGGTCGGGCCAGCGAATGGGGAGAATTTGAATGGTCCAAGCGAGCCGTTCATGTGAGCATTCGGAAACAAACAAAATGGTTAGCAGCTGATTTCCTAAGTAGGAGTTTCTATGCACTGAACGATTTACTTAAAAATCTATGAATTGTCCCTGAAGGTGGTACGCCAAACGATTTCTTCATCCCGACATAGTTTCCCCCTATGAATATATCTTTATATGGGACGAGGATCTTGGCGTGGAAAACTTTGATGCTGAAAAGTATGTTTCTGAAGCTTTGGCTTCCTTAAAATGGCCATTTCAGGTTATGAAGATTTAGTTTGCTTTGGCAGATATTTGGCGGTGGTGAAGAAATATGGTTTGGAAATCTCACAGCCTGGGTTAGAGCCGTATGAAGGGCTTACATGGGAGATGACAAAGAAAAGAGACGACACTGAAGTCCACAAGTTAGGATAATATATTAAAGTTTATAATTTTTTTTCTACGACCGCTCTAGTTAATCACATGCATTGGCTTGCAGGCATGCTGAGGAGAGGAATGGCTGGTGCTCTGATCCAAATTTACCCCCTTGTGCAGCGTATGCTACTCTACTTACCTATCAATATTAATGATTAACTACACAAAATTTATTTGCATAGAAACTGAATATTTTCACCATTCGTGCTTATGAAAACCACAATCAGATTTGTCGAGATTATGGCTCCTGTTTTCTCCCGTAAAGCATGGCGCTGTGTATGGCATATGATTCAGGTATGCAAAAGAACTGAATTCTAAGTCTTCTTTGTTTAAGTGACTCTTAAAATCACTCTCTCCAATAAATTCAATTGTTATTTTGTAACTGTAGAACGATTTGGTTCACGGATGGGGTCTGGACTTTGCAGTTCGGAAATGTGTTCAGGTCTGAAACTTAACTTCCTTTGGACCCATCCATATGCACATCTAGATGGATTCTATTCACACTCATAACTCATTTTATATACTCATTCTCTTACTTGGATTAATAATAGAACGCGCACGAGAAAATTGGAGTTGTAGATGCTCAATGGATTGTTCATCAAGGTGTTCCATCACTCGGGAACCAAGTATGCTTTCAAATCCTTCTTTGCTTTTATTTTCTGGGTTACATAACTAATATTTTGCAATTTGTGGACTGCCCGTGGAATTTAATGTAACACAACTTCTCCATTGATTGTATATATCATAGGAAAACTAGTCCCCTGCATTTTTAAGACTTTGGAGAGTAGTTGTGTTAATCATATAGTCATATTTCTCAAGCTCAAAGCCTATACACATATTATAAGAAAATTCAAAACTAGTTCTTGATGCGGTAAATAGGGTCTGACTCATTCTCATTCATGCAGTAGAAACATGTTGTAATTTTATATTTACTACAAATGGATTGAAACAGAATTGTTAATCTTCCTTTTTTTTTCTCTTTGTGCATCTAAAATCTGACAGGGACAACCAGAGCAAGGGAAACAACCATGGGAAGGGGTAAATATCGATACACGAATGAATAAATCAACTAATGCGTAGTCTTTTTTCATCTGTGTTATTATAGGGTATAGATTAAGATCCTCTGCGCAGTTGTAATGTGAGATATAATAAACTCTTATCTATTCGCGTTCCCAGGTGAGAGAAAGGTGCAGGAGAGAGTGGACGATGTTCCAGGATAGATTGGATAATGCAGAAAAAGCTTATTTTGAAGCATCTGCTCACAACAATGCTTCTTCACGGCTTCACCCGTAAGTTCATTTTTGGCGATCTCTCACTCTTTTAACTTTTACTCTTTGTTTTGTCCTCCTAATTTTGTTGCGGAGCTGTTCTTTGATTTTGTGTTTCTGTTAGAGACCAGTCTTGTGTTTCTCTGCTATTGTTGGCAAAGTGATTTAAAAAGAGTTATATGTACATTCATTAACCTCTTCTTCTTCTTCTTCTTCTCTGTTTTAGCCTCTCTTTTTTTTTTCCCTTCTTTCTGTTAAACCATGATATTGTTATGAGATTTCTGGAAGATAATAAGGTAAAACATCTTTTGGTTTTCACTTTTATCAGTTTTATAAAGTGTAACTCCACATCTTATTTAACCAATTACATTGGGCAAACAAAAAATAATACTATCTATGAAATACTTCTAAATATGGTGTTGATGAGTTTAAAAAATATGAGTTTCAAAAACAACAATCAATTCAAGCTCATAAAAACAAAAATACAATAACAAGCTCATGGTCCTCATCAAGTATTGTGTTCTAATGCCCATGGAGGGCATTTGATTTGATCTCTGCTATACATCGATGGTCGAGAACGACGAAAGCAATAATAAGAACAAAACACTACATCGACATAGCCATTGTAATCTTTAAGAATGAAAGGACCTGGACAACGACAATAACATTTGTAGCAAAGTGGTCTTGAAGATGTATTGTTAGGTAGTAATTCAATATCTTCTCCTACTTGAGTGATCTTTCCTCCTGCTTTGGGGTACCTAATATCCCCAAGTACACATAAAACATGCAAAGTGACCCCACAATCTTCACAAGTGTAGAACCAAGTCTCTGGATTTGTTTCTCTTTCGCAAATATCACACCAATACTTCCCACTTGTCTTTTCACCATAACAAAGAGAGAGTGGATGATCATCATACCTAGGAAGTCTTACCGTTAATGGTAGAGTGGCGCAACGAAAATCCAAAAAGTAATTGCATTTGATACAACCTAGGACGACTCTTGTTTCATCGATGCCACAGCCTTGACATGTTTTCACATGACTAGTTCTACTTTGTTCGAGGTATAGCAAAGGATGAGGATGACTCCCATGGAAAAAAGGCACAGTAATCGAAGTGCATAGTAAGTCAAAGCCTCGAAATGGATCAATATGATACATGAATCCATTGCAGCAAACTTGAAGACAAGCGCTGCATATTTCTTCAAAGCGAGATGCAGTGGAGCAAAGAGTGAGAGGTCTTGGGCTTAGGAAATGACGTTTCTTCTTTGGAAGATTAGCGCATGTTTCATGGAGAATGAAACTGCAATATTCTACACAGTTGTAGAATATGTTAGAGCCGATGGGACGAACACATGCTCCACAGAAGATGTTTTCCTCTAAAGCAATACCGTCTTTGTTGAGGCTCATGTTATGTTCATGAGCAAAATGAGTGATTGTGTTGTCATCATTAATCTTGAATGGTTTGATATCTTCAACTTCTTCAGGTACTCCATCAAGCTCTTCCCCATCCCATACATCTCTTCTTGTTGCACATCTTGAATGAATAGCATAATTGGGACAATGGGAACAAGAATAAGCCCCATATGACCAATCAATCTCTTCCCAACAAACTCCACATTTCCATTCTCCAATACCAAGAGGATACGTGTACGTAACACGGTGATCATGGTGATTAACGTGAATGACACGTGGTAAATTAGCACATTCTTGATGTATCAAGAAATCACATTGAAGACAAACATAAGGAGCTCGGTCACCTTTCGTCCCACAAGCATCACAAACGAAGGAGATCAATCTTGGCATGAGTGTGAGTGTATGCTCATGGACCTTCAGATTTGAAAGAGAAACTTGTGGAGGAGTTTTAATCACACAATCAAGATCCAAGTTAAACTTACAAATATCACAATGATAAAGTAAGCTTCCGGTGTCTTTTTCACATAGATGACATTCTGAATCAGTGTAATCTGGAGCTCTATCAGTGAGAAGCTTAAGAGAGTGTCTTGTATGAGAAGGATGAGTAATCTTTGGTGACTTCAATTTAGTGAAGCATTTTGTATGAACTACCATCTTACAACGAGGGCAAAAGTATCCATATTCACTAGCCAGACTCTTTTTGGCTAGACCACAAACTTCGCAACGCATATAACCACCAAAATCAAGAATGAATAGAGGATGAGAGTGCCAAGGCATATTCAGATGGGTTTGTGCACATATGGCATCAACCATACAATCAATATCCATATTGAGATTACATATGGAACAATGATAAAGAAGACGCTTAGTGTTTTTACCGCATATATGGCATTTTGGATCGGTGTGATTAGGAGCTCCGGTAGTGAGAAGTTTAAGATGATGCCCAACATGAGAAGGATGCTCCAACGTCTCTTTAAAATTGAACACAAAGGTACAGCTCTTGTGAATGGTAAACTTACATTTAGTGCAAGAGACACCACAACGGTACGATCCATCGCAAGCATCACATTCCAAACCATTAGGATGGTCGAAGAAGGACAGATGATGATCGTGTCCTTGTGTCAACCCTGACGTATTCATTGTTGTTGCGGTCTACCGGAGATGGAGAGAATATATGCAAATTAATGTTTTGGGTAGTTGAACTTTTTGTTTCGTGTAATAATGTGCTACTTGTTATATTATATACACTAATGTTGACGTTGACTAATCTATAATAATGTAAATAGAGGACACGTAGTTTAGTCTTTTGTTTAATTTAAACATTAATATCGATTGTCCCGCTCAATTAATATCCACCATGTGACGGTTTTTCTACTTTTTTTATTTTCTTATCTTTGCTCTTCTCACTCTCAATAGTCAAGTTTACGACATTTTTTTCTGGTAAAAAGAAAAATAGAAAACCTGAAAAGAATATTTTATAACCCATGAAGACATAAAAATATTTGATTTCATTATATCAACCAAGATCATCGACGGAAGAAGCCAAAGTTATGACAGCTCGCATCGATCAGATATATTCGAGATTAATCATGGGAGGTTTAGGGTATGATTGGTTAAAATAGAGTAAGTGAGAGTAATAAAAAATAGAGTAATTTAACAAACAAAAAAATTGGAGAGATGAAATAACAAATATTAGCAGAAGTGAGAGTAGTTGGTATTTTAGCTGAAAATAGTTAACTAACAAGTGTTTCCAATCATACCTTTGGTCTTTTGGGTGCCTTATATTATAGAGTATTTTTAAAAATTAGATAGTTTTTATGTTTTTATAGTGAGTTATGTAGTTTTTGAAATTTATGTAGTTTTTAGATAGTTTTTATGAAGAAAATAGGGAAACATTTTTTTTTTAAAAACTACCTAATAGCAAATTAAAACATAAAAACTATCAATCTTTCTAATTTCCCATATTTTATATGATGTAGTGATTAGACCTTCGTATTGTAGCGGACCCTTCTCGTACCTAATCTCAATTATCCAATTTCTTAGGTAAAGATAATAAAATTTACCGGTTTTATCTTCGGCAAAAAATTTCAACAGGTAAAATGATTATCTAGATATCCGAAATACCCGTTTAGATAGCTATGAATAATAATAATAAAAATTTACTCCAGCTATTATCATTATAGAACAACATTTGGCGAGATTAAGGAACTAACCTTGTTTTATAACATGTTTAATGTTATAATGATCATGGCGAGATTATTTCGTTTTTCCCGAAGATACGTTGGTTGATTCGGTTTCAATGGAGAGTTACTATCAGATCATATCACGCAATAAGATTTGGAAAGGATGACAAAGGATAGATTATGGTTGGAGATGTATTTTCTTTGGAACAAATTTTTTGGTGATGTGATCATTAAAAACTAGACAAAAAAGAAGTTTGGAAAAATATTGAAAATAAAACAAGATATGGGGAGCGAAAGATTTTTTAATAATGACAATGAAAAGGAAATGGGGCTTACGTTCTTACCGGACTAACTGAACGGGGCTTACGTTCCAATGAGTCAAGACAATCAACTTTTTTTTTCAAAAAAAGAAAAGGAAATGGTGAAAAAATTGTGGATGCACATTGTCGCGGGGAAATTGTGGATCCACACTTTGCTGAAAAAATTGCATAAATATTTTGGCACAAAAATTGAAAACTTGTAAAAATTAGTTTGATTCAATTTTAAAAAATTGATGGGTCAAATGGTTAACCATCAACCCATTAAAATCCAATCCATTTGACCCATTAACTTGGTCAAAATTTTCAACTGAGTTTATGGGTTGAGTTGGGTTGGATCATATTCATTATCCATAATCCATTTTGACACCTTTAAGTAGCTAGTATCAAATAATATCTTTATTTTATTTTTATTCAATTATTTTTAATTTTTAATATGCAAAGATATATATATATTTTATCTAATAAAATAATGTTACACTTCTAAAAAACTCTGAAATATTGTCACGTGTATACTACAAATATGACATTTTTGCCTTTCTCCAGTTTTCTTCTTTTATATATACCTTTTTCTAACCATTAATCTTATATAATATAAATTAAAAATTGCTTTGAATTGATTCCCAAAAATTAAACCACATTGACTCAAACTTTAAATCTTCACAAAAATTTTAAAACTAGAGTTTCAAATCAAAGCCTCGAAAAATGCTTTCTAGGTTTGTCTTGTGTCTCCGTAACAAATGGCCCATTTATTGATTAATGAGCGAACGACGGGAATTGAACCCGCTCATGGTGGATTCACAATCCACTGCTTTGATCCACTTGGCTACATCCGCCCCTACCCTCCCCACCCTTCATTTTGTTTCACTGTCATAAAACCTATTAAACAACTCATTTACCTTTGTATCTTAACACAAAACTAAAATGAAATTATTCTCTGCCTAATCATTAATAATCATTAATAAAGAGGCCCGCCTCACCACTCCACTTTCCCTTTTAATGGAAGCAACCAAACTCACCATGACAAGGGCCAACACTCTTACAGCGAAAGGCTCATTTTCTTTAGCCAAAAACATTATGCCATCAAGCCAAGCCAACTCCCGACTGTCATTAATCGAGAAAGGTACATAATAGTCGAAGAAAGTAAGCAACTACGAAAAGAAAGGACTTATAAGATACCATGGAAAATGAGATTTCACTTCTAATTATCCGCCAAGGAAATGCCGGAGGAATTCTATATATAGCTGAGCGATGACTGTTTCGTTGGATAGAGTACCGAAGGGTCTGCTCTACTAAAACTTTGTCATAATGAGAGCGGGGATCATGAAGATTGAAACTATTCATTTTGTTTTCTATAAACTCCAAGGCTTCTGGTCTTATGGCCCAGGGTGATTGAGATCAAATTTTCATTAGGCGCGCATCCGGTTCGCTTATTTTGTAAATGTGCTTTCCGCTCCATTATTCTAATGTCGAATAGCTCGTTGTTTAGGGCACTTTGATAGTGATGAATGTTGACTGCGTGGTCTAAATAATCTCTGAAAAAGGTTTCGTATTTATCGAAGTGGAGGCAATCCATGAACTAATTTTTGAGGTTTCGTATGCGCAAAAAGAGTTTTGCTCTCAACTTCGATGCTCTCTGCCCTATATTGTCCATGGATGTAAATCAAGTTGGCTGGTTAAAAAACATTGGTCCAGCTTAAGCTTGACCTTGCATGAGAATTTAGAGCTCCAGTCCAGCTAGAAGAAGTGTTGTTAGAAGCGGCAAAAGCTATGAGATTCGAATCATAGGCAATGAGTTGTGTCAAGAAAAAACAAAAGACAATCGAAATGGACAATCGGACGGATGGCAAAAAGATCCGGATCCGTTTTCCATATCACACACGGTGATCGAAAAATAAACAACAATATAAAACTAAAATCTATTTGATGTTATATAAATTTTAATATGTTAATAATAAAATTGTAATACATAAATTTAAATTAATTTATTGATATAGAAAAAAAAACGTATGTATATAACTCTCTTTTTAATAGCATTTACTAGAAATTCGTCCACGGGTGATATTTTTTTGTTATTGGTGCAGATTTTGGATTAAAAGAATTTTAAAAATAAATAGTAATAATGTTATAGTAGTATATAGTAGGTTGTGATTTTTAAAGGAAGGAGATTTGAAATTTGGTTTTAGTTGTGTTTTTATTTTTTCGGATGTATAATTTTAACGAAAATTAAATAAGTATTAGTGAAATCATTTATAATTGTGTAAGTAAATATAAATAGAAATATACTAATTAAAATTAAAATAATTACAATATACAGATTTGACTATCCTAATTTGCATAAATTATTGAGATGTTAAAATATATGACACACTAATGTATAACCAAAGGTAATATAATTTTTCAAACCCGCGAGTCAATTGTTTTAATATATATATAAAAAAAAATGAAAAAAGTTTGGACTTAGCAGCCATGTGCCCGGAACAACGGAAATCAATGAGATGAATTACTGGATCAACAACTTCTATATCACCAATGAAAGATGAACCATCGCAACACCTAACTTTGATACTATTTCAATTATAAGAGTCTGCAAAAACCCCAAATCTGATTCAATCTCATTGCATAAAAAGCATGAGAAACAAATCATAAAATTGTTTAAAAAACAAATGATAAGAACGATAAACAAATAATAAGAATATGGATTGGAGCTTTGCTTGCCACCCAAAATACCGGAGAAACCAAAGTCATTGGACGCATGTAGATCAGGGCACCATATATCCTAAGGGTGTTACGGAGCGGATATCCGGAGTATTTCAGGATATCCGTATCCGTATGATCCGTGAAAATACTATCCGTATTCGGATCCGTAAATTGCGGATATCCGTATTTAGGATATCCGTATTAAGAATATTCGTGAAAAAACCAGATATCCGAGGATATCCGTGAAAAAATCAGACCAGATCCAAAAATTATCTTATCCGTATCCGTATCCGTCCGATCCGCCAATGTAGTATTCGTATCCGTATCCGTTTGGTCAGGATATCCGTTTTTCGGATCGGATCTCGGATCGCATCACGGTTATCCGCGGATCACGGATTTTATGCTCAGGCCTAATATATCCTCCTCCATAATACTCACATAATTATATAATTATATCTATTTGATTAATTTAAATTACATCATAACTAAATGAATTAATACAATTCCTGAATAAATTTGATTATTTTTATTAACTTAACAACATCGTAACTAAATGAATTAATACATCTCCTCCATATACTTGATTATTTTTGGTGAGGAGCAAAAGAGATAAAGAAGAAGTGAGCAAATTAGAATAACAAAACATGAATAAGAATTTCCGGCGACGTAAATCATCCTTGCTTAGCCACTGCACAACCAAAAAAATATTGATTATCAGTAACTTGCTCATTGAAAATTAAATAAATTAATTAATATAAATATGCAGACAATGAAAAAACAAAAAAGAGAATCGAAATTGCAATGGCGATCCACTGAAAATCGTCATTTATTTATAGAGATGAGAAGTGTGTTGAAAATTTAGGTGAATCAACGATTTTTAATCTTAACAATAAATGCTGTTAAAATAATATATTTGTTAAAATCTTAAAGATTATATTAATAAGATATTTCGTATCTTTGAAAGTAATGATTATGATTTAATAATTGAATTAATTAAACGTTAAACGTTTTTATTGTTGTTATTATTTTTGAAAAATTGAATTAATGCATATTTGAGAATATCATGGTGTTTAAGTTAAATTTGATTTTAAAACATCAGATTTAGAATATCGTTAATCATGAATTTTCAATCTTAACAATAAATGCTGTTAAAATAATATACTTGTTAAAATCTTAAAGCTTATGTTAATAAGATATTTCCGTATCTTTGAAAGTAATGACTACGATTTATGAATTGAATTAATTAAATGTTAAACGTTTTTATTGTTATTATTATTTTTGGTACTGTTTGCTGCTACATATACTAGAATATATAGGATAATTGATTGTGCACTATGGGCAAATGGTCT